>WNHD01008302.1:0-21287 GCA_011057455.1 Ganaspis sp. Gsp50
AGAGTGCCTTTAAAATATTTCAAATTATTTAAAACTACTTTAAAATACTTCAAACTACTTCAAACTACTTCAAACTACTCCAAAATATTCAATAATACTTAAAATGTCTTTGAAATATTTCAAAATACTTCATAATACTTCAAAATATTTTAAAATAACTTCCAAATATTTTAGAATACTTAAAACAAACTCTTAAAGATACTCCAAAATATTGAAACATACTTAAAATACTTTAAAATATTGTAATCTACTTAAAATTACTTTAAAAGATTTCAAAATATTTAAAGATACTCTAAAATAGTTCAAAGTATTTAAAAATATTAGTATTTTAAGTATTAAATGAAGTATAAACAGATTTTACAGTATTGGTTCTTTAAAATATTTTAAAAGTATATAAAATATTTCAGAGTACTTCATAATACTTCAAAATATTAAAAAAAATATTTAAGACTACTTATGAATACTTCAGACTACAACAAAATACTTCAAAATGCTCCAAAATATTAAAATATATTTAAAATGTCTTTAAAAGATTTCAAAATATTTAAAGATACTCTAAAATAGTTCAATCTACTTCAAACTACTTCAAAATACTTCAAAATACTTTCAAATACTTCCAAATAATTTCAACTACTTCAAAATATTTAAAAATACCTAACATTTCTTTAAAATATTTCAAAAAACTTAAAACAACTTTAAAATACTTCAGACTTCTTCCAAATACTTAAAATTACTTTAATATATTTCAAGATACTTAAAACTACTTTAAAATACTTTAGACTAATTCAAAACACTTTAAAATATTTAGAAATACTTTAAACTAGGTATTTAAGAATTCTGTAAAATATTTAAAAATACTTTAAAATATTTAAGAATTCTTGAAAATATTTAAGAATACTTAAAATTACTTTACAATATTTCCAAATACTTCCCAATATTTTAAAATCTTTTGCAATACTTCAAATTATTTAAAAACATTTAAAAATATTTGAAAATATTCTAATATACTTAAAATTACTTTAAAATTCTTTAAAAAACTTCAAAATATTCCAAAGTAATTCAAAATATTAGCAATTTAAGTATTAAATAAATTATAAACAGATTTTAAAATACTTGATTTTTAAATTTTTTTTAAAAGTATTATAATATTTCAGATTACTGCTTCAGAATATTTAAAAATACTTCAAATAATGTAACAATAATTCAAAATATTTAAAAACACTTCAAAATACCAAAAATGGTTTTAAAATTAAGAATAATAATCTTGAGTAAATTAAATTCTTACAAAATATTCGAAAATACAATTTTTAATGAAAAAATATATTAAAAAACATCATGGAAATTTTTCTATCTTTCTCATGGAAATAATGGAAATATGGAATTTTGCGATGAAAAATTTGTAGAAACCCTGCAAGAGCACTAGAAAATACTTCAAAATATTGAATGTACTTAAAAATACTTGAAAATATTTTAAAAAACTTCAAAATATTTCAAAATATTAAAAGATATTAGCATTTTAAATATAAAATGAATTATAAACAGGTTTAAAAATATTAGTTCTTTCAAATGTTTTTAAAGTATCATAATGCTTCAATCTACTTCAAAACACTTTAAAATATTTAGAACTGCTTCAAGATATTAAAGAAAACCTCAAAATATTTAAAATACTTGCAATTACTTTAAATTATTTCCAAATTCTTCTCAATACTTCAAATTTGTTTAAAACACTTCAAAATATTTTTATAAAACTAAAATTTTTAAATGCTTTATAATATTTTTAAGTATTCTAAAATATTTTGAAGTTATTTTAAGTTTTATTTATTATATATTTTATTTAAATTCTAGAGAAAATTATTTTTAAATAACTTCAATTTATTAATTTAAAAGTAATTTAAATTCTCACAAAATATTGAAAAATTCTTTTTTTAATTAAAAAGGCCATTAAAAAATATTATGGATATATGTAATTGTTTTTTATATTATGGATAAATTGTTGTATTTTTCGCAAGAAAATCATGGATATCTTATGGAATTTTATGACGAAAAATTTGTAGAAATCCGGAAAATACCCTTTTATTAAAACACATTTAAATGGAGAAAATGACAAAATCACTTTGCTGTGGAAATATTTTCCTCAGAATTATATCAACTTTTCAAAAATGTCATAAAAAGAAAAAATTAGAATAATTGTACTCTGAACTACTCTAAACGTTTAAAGATTTTTAATTAAAAAAATGGTACACTAATAATTATAAATGATACAGTAGTAAATTTTTTTTACATACAAAGACGAACTTGAAATTATTACATTCCTTATTATAAAAAAATTAACTTGAATTTATTACATTTTCTTAATACAATAAAATATTAGAATCTTTCAAAAAGCAATTGAAAATAAAAACGACCAACTTCAGGTATGGACGGACAGAATTAAGAAGATTGTTATATATAATAATTATATATAATTATTATTATTATTATTATTATTATTATTATTATTATTATTATTATTATTATTATATATAATAATTTGGCTAATTAGTTTTCTGTTTATAATCTTTAAATTAATTTGCCAACATGTTTGGCTAATTAATTCTCTGTTTACAATATCTTTTGTTTATATTTGTTCGCGAGTAATTTTCTTTTTTATTTCTGTTAATGTTTTCTGTTCTCTTGTCTAGGTCGAAAGAAGGCTTAATCAAGCACATGCAAGTGTTTTGTCCAAAAAGATACACTTGCAGAAAGTGCTCTCGAGTCTTTTACACTGTGGAGGATTTAGCAAAACACGATGGAACTGATCATTTGAAAGTGACGCTAGATTTTGACGAGATAGTAACGAAGTGCCATCAATGTGATCGTGAATTTGTCAGCTGGGAAATGTTGAGACATCACAGACTTCGCGATCATATTGCAGAAGATATTGACATTGGAACCAGCACTTGGTGTCCACCTTGCAATAGGTAGGTTCTTTTATTTCTAAAAATCAATTAAAAGTGGGTTATAAATAGAAGATTGCACTTTTAAGTGATTTTTTTCAAAATCAATTTTTTTAATTAAAAGCATTTTAAATTAGCATTTTTAAAATTGAATATTCCCTTTTGCACCTAAAATTTGAATAAACAAAATTGAACGAAAGAGCGACAGTTATCCCTTTTATATTTAAAAGTTTTATTTTATTATTGTAGTTAGATTTATGAATTAAAATGAAAATTCTTAAACTAATTAATTAATATATAATAATACAAATCATTAATTAATTATTAATTAATTAATGATTTGTATTAATTAATTAATGATTTGCATTAATTAATTAATGATTTGTATTAATTAATTAATTAATTGTATGAATTAATTATTTATTTTAATTATTTTTACCTTCTTTATTATTTACTCCGTTTTTTGTTGTGTTTGTTTTTGATTCAATTTAAGATTTTAAATTTATTGTCTACGATTCTTGTAAGCGAATAAATATTATCATTTTTTCCAGATTTTTTCCTACCATTGAAATGTACCAAAATCATAAACAGTTGCATCAACTGGACACAATGACCAGATTACCAATAAGTTCCTTGCCGTCTATTTCTCAAGAAAGTCCGACTCGGGAAATCAAGAAAGAAAACTCGAACGAAAGCGTGAAATCTTTAGCTTGTCCTACTTGCGGCAAGGTGAAGCTCAAAACTAAAATTCTCAAGTTGTAGAACTAATATTAATTTTTTTACCTTTGTATTTTTAGTATTTGTAATATTTATTGTACTCGTAATATTTGTCGCAACACAATGCTACAAAATCTACGAATTTGTAGCTACAAAAAATACTACAAAAAAATGCTACAAATTCGTAGAATTTGTAGCATTTATAGCACTTGCAAAATTCATGTTACATGTAGAAATTTTAATTTATATTAACAATGGCATTTGTAGTACTTATTGTATTATATGTCAAATTTGTAGCATTTATTTTATATGTAGAATTTGTAGTATTTATATGTAGCATTTTTTAATTATATGTAGCGTTTGTAGAATTTGTCATATTTGTAGTGTTTGTAGTTTTTAGTAGTTTCTGCAGTATTTGCACTATTTACAAAAACAATTGTTTCTTTCGTGCTTAGGTTTGTACACAACAAAGTGCATTGTCGAATCATATGCGAACTCACGAGCCAAAGAAGCACCAGTGTGACATTTGTGGACGATTTTTTGGCCTTTTCATAAGACTCGCAACACACAAAATGACTGAACACAACCAAGGAATGCCGACTGCTATGACAAATGTCGAACAAGAGGAAGCTTTAAATGCTGAAAGAGAGGCAAGGGAAGCCCGAGAATCCCGAACTCGAGGCAAAACGAGATCCTATAAAGAGGTAGACCATTCGCTTTCATTCCATTTTTTTCCATTTTTTCAAATTATTTCATGCACAAGCATTTTTTTAGTCTCTGTTTAGTTTGAAGGCTGCAATTGTTTTTCTACCTCAAAAGTAAATCTACGAATTACGAATTACGAAATCTACGAATTATGAAATTTACGAATTACGAAATTTACGAATTATGAAATCTATGAATTACGAAATTTACGAATTATGAAATTTAGCAATTATGAAATTTATGAATTATGAAATCTATGAATTACGAAATTTACGAATTATGAATTTTACGAATTATGAAATTTACGAATTACGAAATCTACGTATTAGGAAATTACGAAAATACATAAATTATAAATTATTTTTTAATAATTATCAATTTACTGCTTATTGCAAAAAGAGCAACAGTAACTACAAAATATTAAACTCAAACTTATGCTTTATAGATGATAAAAGGAAACAAATACAAAAAGGATGATGTACCAAAAAAGCGAAAAATGTCCCTTAACTCTAGTTCAAATGTAAATGCTATCCGTTGTGGTTTTTGTATGCAGTGGTTTGATGATCGTGCACAGATGATTACTCACTTACGAACACACTCAGAGCCCTTTTTACCTAAAAACTTGAGCTGTAAAGTGTGCACAAAATCGTTCAAAGAAAAATGGCAACTAATCAGACACGAAGTGAGTCCATTCTTCCCATTTTATGAAAGCAGGAACTTTTTCAATATCTATTTTAATTTCTTTTTACATTGAGTATATCTGTTTTGTTTATTTATTATTATTATTGTTATTATTATTATCATTATTATTGTTATTGTTGTTATTATTATTATTATTATTGTTATTGTTGTTATTATTATTATTATTATTATTATTATTATTGTCATTATTTGCTGTTTGTTTTTATTGATAATAATTATTTTTATTGGTTTTTAGGCATCACATAATCGAACAAGTATTACTACTTACACGTGTACCATTTGCAATGAAATATTTACGGAAAAGACGGCTTATAAGACGCATCAAGCGAAACACTCTGTGGACAAAACCTATCATTGTGCAAAATGTAATAAAATATTCTTCAAAGAGTTTTCGTTAATGATGCATCAGTGTACAGGGAAACCTTTATTTAATAAGAAAAATGCAATTCCAAAGACTTTGCAAAGGAGCAACTCTACCGCTAGTAGTAATTCTAAAAAATACAAGTGCTCCAAATGCAATGCAACTTTTACCAATTCACAATCTAGGAATTCTCACATGAGAGTTCATTCGCAGGCCCATCTTTTGGTGAGTTTTGTTCTAATTATCAACAGCATGATTAACAAATTCAGTGATGATTTAAATTAAAATGAAAAGTAGAATTAAAATGAAAATTAGAATTAAAACGAAAATTAGAATCAAAATGAAAAATAGAATTTACATTCCTAATTTTGGCGCATTAATAACTAATTATTGGTTTTTGGACTTTTTAACAGAATCAGGTTCGAAAGCAAGAATTAAAAAGAGGATTAGAAGCAAGTGCAATGCCAAAACTTAGTCCAGAAACTGCAGCTAGTAGTTCTAAGCCTCGTATTGAACAAAATGCACAAACTGCTGAAACGAATCAACCAACTCCGGTTAAAAGGACTCTTATAAAAACAGCTGGAGGGTAATGAGATTAATCATTTCTAAAACGTTTTAAAGATGTTTTAAGTGCTTAAGAATTACACAATTATTTGTGACGCTTCGAGAAGAAAGGTACCTAAGGAGCAAACGAATTTAGGTTACGTAGGTGAATTACGTAACGAATTTAGGTGGTAGTTTTGACCTTTGATTAAAGCTTCGTTTTTAATTACCTGCTGACAGAAACGGTGTACAAAAAGGTTGTTCAAGAAAGACTGTTTTTGATTTCAGATAATTAAAAAGGAAAATTTAATAAAGTTAAAACTACCAACAAACATAACCTAATTTCGTTTGATGCTAAGGTACCTTTCTTCGTGACGCGTCATATTTACTGTGAATAAAATTATTATAAAACTATTAGTAATAATATTAATATTAATATTATTAATAATATTATTAATAATATTTTTCTCTTTGGAAATTTGTAGAAACCCTGATTAATATTATTAATAATATTATTAATAATATTAATCAGGGTTTCTACAAATTTTTCTTCCAAAAATTGAATGAATTTTCCATAATTTCCAAAGAGAAAAATTTCCATTTTCTTAATATGCTTTTTAATTAAAAAATGTATATTTCAATATTTCGTAAGAATTTAGATTACTTTTCAAATTTTTTTACAAATAATTTTCTGTAGAATTTAAGTTACTCAAGATATTTATTTTTAATTTAATTTTTTTTTTTTAATAAGTCTTTTAAGTGTTTCGAAATATTATGAAGTATTTTGAAATAGGCTGAAGTATTATAATGCTTTAAAAAAGATTAAAATAACTAATATTTTAAAATCTGTTTATAGTGTTTATACTTTATGTAATATTTAAAATACTAATATATTTAAATACATTGAATTATTTTGACGTCTTTTAAAGTATTTTGAAGTACTTGAAAATATTTTGAAGTATTGGGAAGTATCTGGAATATTTTGAAGTAATTTTAAAGACTTTTATATACTTTGAAATTTTTTTAAGTATAATATGGAAGAATTTTTTAAATATTTTGAAGTGGTTTTAAGTATTTTTATATACTTTTAAATGCTTTTAAGTATTTTAAAGTACTTTAAAGTATTTCAAAATACTTTTGTAATATTTTATAATTTTATTAACGATATATTTTGTAATTTTTTAATATTTAGAAGTACTTTTGACCGTTTTTAAACATTTTGAAGTATTTTTATTATTTTGAAGTTTTGGGAAGTATTTGGAAATATTTTGATGTATTCGTAAGTATCTGGAAATAGTTTGAAGTAATTTGAAGTATTTTTATATATTTTGAAGAATTTTGGAATATCTTGAAGTATAATAATACAATATTATAAAATATTTTGAAGTATTGGGAAGTAGTTTGAAAAAGTTTAAAGTTATTTTTAATATATCTATTTACTTTGAAATATTTTTAAGTAATTTTAATCATTTTGAAGTATCTTAAAATATTTTGAAGTATTGGCAAAAAGTCTGGTTAAATTTTAAGGTAATTTTGAGTATTCTTACATATTTTTAAGATTCTATGAATATTTGGAAGATTTATTAAACATTTTGAAGTAGTCAGAAGTATTATAAAGTAGGTTTAAATATATTGAAATATTTTAAAGAAATTTTAAGTTTTACTAAACATTTTTAAGTATTTTCAAGTGCTTTTAAGTATTTTAAAGTATTTTAAAATATTTTCAAGTATTGGAAAGTAGTTTAAAGTATGTATTTTGAAATATTTTATAGAAATTTTAAGTTTTATCAAATATTTTTCATTGTTTAAAAGTAATTTAAAGTTATATAAAGTATTTTGAAGTATGTATAATATTGTAAAGGATTTTTAAACATTTTGAAGTATTGGGAAGTATTTGGAAATATTTTAAACTAGTTTAAAGTATTTTTAAATATTTTGAAGTATTTTTAAATATTTTGAAGTATTTTTAAATATTTTGAAGTATTTTTAAATATTTTGAAGTAGTATTTTTGAATATTTTAAAGTATTTCGAAGTAGTTTTATTTTCTTTGAAATATTTTAAGGAACTTTTATTTATCCTCAAATATTTAGAAGAATTCTTAAGTAATTTAAATGATTTTGAAATATTTGAATGTATTTAAATATTAATTCTCAGTGTATTCCAATATTTTGTAGTATTTCAAATTGTTTTTAAACAGTTTGAAGTATTTTAAAATAATCTGAAGTATTGGGAAATATTTGGAAATAGTTTAAAGTAATTTGGAGCGCTTTTAAATATTTTGAAGTTTTCTCGACAATTTTGAAGTTTTTCAAATATTTTGAAGTATTAGGAAGAATTTAGAAATATTTTATAGTAATTTTAAGTGTTTTTAAATATTTTGAAGTATTTTTTAATATTTTCAAGTATTTTCAAGAAATTTTAAGTACATTTAAAAATTTTGTAGTATTTTTGAATATTTTTAAGTATTTTTGAATATTTTTAATTATTTTCAAGTATTTTCAAGAAATTTTAATTATTTTATTAATTTGTATTAATTATTTTATTTTTGAAGTGTTTTTGAATATTTTGAAGTATTTTTGAATGTTTTGAAGTACTTTCAAGTATTTTCAAGAAATTTAAGTATATTTAAACATTTTGTAGTATTTTGAAGTGTTTTTGAATATTCTAAACTATTTTTAAGTGTTTTCAAATATTTCGAAGTAGTTTAAAATATTCTGAAGTTTTGGGATGTATTTGAAAATGTGTTTTTAAATGTTTTGTAGTATTTTTGAATGTTTTGAAGTACTTTAAAGTATTTTAATAAATTTTAAGTATATTTAAGTATTTTGTAGTTTTTAAGTGTTTTAAAATATTTTAAAATACTTCAAAATTTGAAGTATTTTTTGAACTATTTTAAAATAGTTTGTTTTATTGAAAAGTATTTGGAAATAATTTAAAGTTATTTTTAGTATATCTATGTATTTTGAAATATTTTAAGCGTTTTTAAACATTTTGAAGTAATTTAAAAATATTTTGAAGTAGAGTGAAGTTCTGTAAATATTTCGAAAGATTCTTAAATATTTTGAAGTAGTCTGAAGAATTATAAAGTAGTCTGAAGTATTCTCAAATATTTTAAAAAATGTTTAGGTATTCTTCAGTTTTTATCAAGTATTTTAAAATTTTTTTCTGTAAAAAAAGTATAAGATTTTGGTAAAACTTAATAAACAGCATAAAGTAAAGAAATTAAAAAAAAATAAATTTCCATGAGAATTCCAGGTTTTCCATGTTTTCCAGAGTTGTAGAAACCCTTTATTGTATATTTTGAATTATTAAAAAATATTTTAAAGTAATTTTAAGTATATATCAATATATTCAAGTAGTTTTAAGTGTTTTTAAATATTTTAAAATATTTTGCAGTATTGCGAAAGGTTTGGAAAAATGTTGAATAATTGTATTGTATTTAGCAATAGTTTAAAATAATTTAACGTATTTTAAATATTTTGACGTATTTTTTAAAAGTTTAAAGAATTTTTAAATATTTCAAAGTATTTTGAAGTATAAAAATGGTTTTGAAGCATTTTGAAGTATTTTAAGATAATTTTAAGATAATTTTAAGTTAATTAATAATAAATATTTAAATGCTTTTAAGTATTTTTAAGAGTTTTTAAATATTTTGAAGTATTTTAGAATATATTGAAAAATTTATAAATATTTTGTAGTAACCTGAAGCATTTTAAAGCAATTTGAAGTATTTTTAAATTTCTGAAAGAAATTTTAAGTATTTTTAAATATTTTTGAAGTTTTTTGAAGTTTATTGAAGTTTTTTCATGTAAAAGATGAAGTATAAAATTTCGATAAAACTTAATAAACATCATATAGTTAAGAAATTAAATAAGAAAATAGGTTTTTATGGTATGAATGAAGATTCCATGAGATTTCCATGATTCCATGAGGAATATTGAAATTCCACGAGAATTTCAGATTTTCTGTGTTTGCTAGAGTTATAGAAGCCCTATTAATATAATATAATTACTAATAAATAGTACAATACTAATGTAATACTATTACAAAAGAAAATATTACTACTATTACAATTTTTTAAAAATATTAATTACTGTTAAATTTTTAATTTTCAGATATCGTTGCGGAGTGTGTCAGTCACCGTTTGTGCTGCGTGATTTAGCTGTTGCACATTTACGATCTGCTCATCCGATAATGCCATATCAGTGTCCTTATTGTAAGAAACGCTTCACTACACAGTACACGTTCACGCATCACATAAAAACTGATCATCCTGATGAGTCGGAAAACTGAAAATTATACTCTACAATAAGATGGAGCCACGTGTACTGTAAATATTAATTTAATGGCCTTACGCTTTCCTATCGTTGACGTCGATAAAAGCAAATCTTAAGTCCAAGGATTTCATAATTTGTAAATATCAATGTTAAAGTTGAGGTATGAATGAATCAGAGATTATTGATCCTAAATATTAATTATGCAATGTTTTCAAAAACAAATTAGATAATAATATATATAAAAAAAGCTATTCTAAAAAAAACATTTTATTGAATGAGATTTAAAGGCTTTTTTGGGAAGAAAACTTTCTTTAAAAATAATTTTCTATAAAAAGTCATTCGGAGGCTTCTCTTTCAAAAAAGTTTCTTAAAAAACTTTTCATAGAAAAGTGTAGAAAAGCTCTTTTTTGTAAATCTTTTTTCGAAAAGCTTTTTTTAAAACAGTTTCTAAGAGGAAAGTTTCTTTTTTCTTTTTTAAAACAGCTTTTTTCTATTAAGGGTGTTCGTTTATTGAACAAAAATGCAGTTGCGCGTTATTACCGTTTTACAACATTGATCAATATTAATTGTTCGAAAACAAGAAAAAAATTCTGGATAAATGATGCATTTATTTAATATAAATGATTTTTATTTAAACGAATGGAAATTAAGTTAAAAATCCTAAAAAGTAATGCTCCACTTGATCAATGTTGTTAATATTGCATGTGAATCTACAAGGTTTTCACAAAAAAGGTTTTTTTAAAGTCCATTATTTCTACTTAAATATACTTAAAATAGACTTAAAATTAAAACAATTAATTTGTAAAAACTTCAAGACTAAATGTTTACGTACAAATTGTCCTTTTGCAAAAAATAATCTACTTTTGTGCATTTTTCATTGTATTTTTCATTGTATTTTTCATTGTATTTTACATTGTATTTTGTTTATTGTCCATTCAAATTAATGTTTATTTTCAAGTAATAGTTACTCTAAAAAAGCGAAGACATTTTCTTTCAGATGATAAATTTATTTACACTTATTAAATTATCATGAAACTAAATCATCGCCCTTTTGCAAAGTGACGAACATTTTTTTATTCCAATTATGCATTTTATTTGCTTTTTAATTGTGGAATTAAATTTGGCATTTTCGGAAAAATTATGTTAAATTTTTTTAAAATATAAGCAATTTTAAAGATTGCTGGCGATTGTTTTTTAGTTTGAAAAACAGCCAAAACAGTGTTGAGCAGACAAAAAATTATTTTTCCAAAATATTAAAATTTAAAAAAAATGCCGCGACATCTTACGCGAAATACAATATTTTGATTCTAGAAATAAATTTAGTCTCGCTGTTTTTATACTTCGTGATTTCATTTACACAAAATTTTTTTTAATACATTTATGCAAAATTCAAAATTGCAAATAATAGTAAAAATTCAGATCTGGATTTTAAAAACAATACTTTTTTTAAGCCGATTTTTGTAAAAATCGTTTGTTTTAAATCGTTTTTTTGAATCTTTTTGAATCTTTTTTTTTCTTTTCTTTCTTTTTTTTTCTTTTTTTTTTCTTTTCTTTGTCTTTTCTTTGTATCTTTGTTTTCTTGTCTATTTCTTTTTTGTATTTTCTTTGTCTCTGTCTTTTTTTTCTTTGTCTTTTATTTTCTTTTTTGTAAAAATCATTTTTAAAACCACAATCGTGTTTACAAAAAAATACACTGTTTTTTTTAAGATAGAAAATATCTTATGCCTTCAGATGTTATTGATAGATTTAATATTTATAAACAATATTCTCTAATGTAGAGTATATTTTCTTAAACGATCTTCGCATTCTATATAATCTTCTAAAAAAATCGAGAAATGTATCATCTCAAAAAATTTATTCTATCGTGTAGAAATTAATTTCGAAAGTACATAATCGAATTGACAAATATTTTTTGAATAATTTTAAATAAGATTTTTTAAAATTCTTTCTGAATGATTTTTTTAAATTCTTTGTGAATAATTTTTTTAAAATTCTTTGTAAATGATTTTTTTTGTAAATTCATTGTGAATAATTTTTTTTAAATTCCTTGTGAATTTACATAATTCTTTGTGAATAATTTGTTACAAAATTCTTTGTGAATAATTCGTTACAAAATTTTTTGGGAATATTCGTTACAAAATCTTACGTAAATTGTGTGGGTAATTAATAAAAGCAGTAAAATTGTATGAATTAAAATAATTTAATTGCAACATTTCATATTAAGGCAGAAATTGTAAATTAATTCGTATTCAGTTTGAATAAATTTTGTAAAATACGCGCATTCTAGAATTCAATACATTACGAACAATTCTTACTCTCTGGAATTAAAAATTAATGACAAATGCAATTTAGTAAAAACAGTAACAACGTATTTTTGAAATTGAAATGTAATTTAATTTATTTAAAATTAAATGGAATTAAAAGTACGCTCATTTGAATCATAACTTTAAAGATACGCTAATTTTTAAAATTAGCGTGTATGATTGAATAAAAATAAAAAGAAAATAAAAATAAGATTTGTAATATAAACTGAAATTCGTTTACAAGATATTTCGTTATTATTGAAAGAAAAATATTATTATAATTATTAAAATCAGTAAATAATAATAAATTGATAAATTTATGTTCAATATTAACAAAATGCTATTTTTTTGTTTATTGTTTATGTACCCAGAGCGGAAAAGTTTGCAAAAAATATTATTAAAAGGAAATTGAAAAAAGCAAGTTCTTCTCGACAAACATGAATAATTTTAAATAAGTAATGTTTTTTTAGAAATGTAAACTATAAATAAATTAATAAATAAATTAATAAATAAATTTATATTATTAAATATTTATAAAGTAATAAATAAATTTATATTATTAAATATTTATAAAGTAATAAATTATATTATTAAATATTTATAAAGTAATAAATAAATTTAATTTATGAACTATTTTGTTCGTATTTTCAAAATCTAAAAAGAACTAAAATTGTATAAGTTTTTTTTTGTTTTCAAGAGAAATTGTAAATCTTATCTTTTTCTTTTTCCTTGCGAAACAGTTTTTACAATACTTTTTTGTTTCGAATCAAAACAAAATTTTACATATTAGCTTGACCTGGCTTGACAATTTTAAACATAATATTATTTTTTAAAAAAAAGTAATGTCGTTTACACTTCGAAAGACACGTTTTCAAAAGGCTTTTTATTGCTTAAGGAAAATATTTAAATATTTTTTTGACATTAGATTCTCATCTAGAAGACAATTTTTAACAAAAAATACCCGATTTTCGAGTCAACTGTTGAATTGTTTTTTCACTGTTTGAATTTTCAATCCATTTTTTCTTGAAATCGCTTTTTTAATAGATCGGAAGTCAAAAAATATTATTCGGTAAATTGAAAGCGTTGAAATGTTAATATATCCTGTTTAATTACTTTTTTTAATTCTTAATTATTTTCATAAATTTGAAATGACATTTTCGTAAATTTTAAATTATATTTTCGGGATTTTGATTATTTGCATAAAATTTAAATTACATTTTTCGAGTTTTTATTATTTTTGTAAATTTTAAATTTAATTTTCAGAATTTTCGTTACTTTCATGATTTCTAAATTGCATTTTTAGAATTATTATAACTTTTCTAATTTTTTGATTACCTTTCTAAATTTTTGATCACCTTTCTAAATTTTTGATTACTTTTCTAAATTTTTGCTTAATTTTCTAAATTTTTGATTACTTTTCGAAACTGACTTTTCTAAATTTTTAATTACTTCTCTAAATTTTGCATTACTTTTGTAAAGTTTTTCGTATACATATCAGGTGAAATTTTTAGTTTGCAGTCATTTTCCACCTGTGATAAGCGTTTGCTTTAATGTGTCATAAAAATAAAGTACATATATATATTTAAATAAATACACTCTCATTATTGATGAGAATGTAATATATAAATAAAAACTAAAGAATTTAAAAAGTTTGTATGCATAATAAGTTAGATGTACATTTATGTTTATGAGTGTGAATTTGTTACGTGTTAAAAGAAGAGTATTGTTATCAAAATAATCTCATGTATACTAAATTGAAAATGCCTGTACATAATATTTGGTTGTATATTCTCAGATGTAATTCATTTCCATTCCACAAATTCAAATATCTTGTTTTACGATATTATAAGCCAAGGAAAATGAGATTAGATAATAAAATTTTATCATCACAATTTGGGTTTTATTTTTATTTTATTTTTTTTTCTTCCTCATAGAGGAAGCTTTGTTTTTTTTAATACTCGAATTGAATCGAAATTTGTAGTCGAATCTGTGTTTTCGAAAGAATTTTAATATTTGAGATGCGGCTCTAGAGAGAGCTGAAATTTAATATACTTGCTATTTTTGCCAATTAAAAATATACCAAACTTGATAATTATTTTTTAGTTATCGGTCTTTTTATTAATCATTTGATTGTTAGTCAATTTTGTCTTACAGAATTATTGTTAAACTATTGTTAAATTTTTGTTAAAAAAGTTCTCGTTAACATTCTCAACTTATAATAAAGGGGATTAGATGAATACAGTCAGATACGAAAAATAGAAAATGAATTATTTAATTAAGTAATTAAGTAATAAATATAAATTTAACAAATAATAGTTTAAATAAAATAATAATGTATAAATGTATTATCTAAAGACCATTTATAGTTTATTGCTAAAATTTTATTTTAAAAACAATCTACATTTATTACAAGTATTTCAAACAAATACAAAAATTATTAGAAATCACATAATGAGAATCCAGAAACTCATGACCAAGAACTCAAATGATAATTTAGGAATCTAGGTTAATTTTTATGTTCTCCTGCAGTTTCTTCTTAAAAATAATAACAATTCAGACATTCATGACACACTTGAAGATATTCTAAGATGATTTCAAAAATTTCAAAGTGACATCTCTTCTAGTTTCAGCGTAGGCAGTTGCAAAAGATCAAGTCGATAAATTGAATATTGATAAACTTATCGACTTGAGTTTGTGCAACCACTTATGCCTAACCTAGAAGAGACATCACTTTGAAACTTTGGGAATCATCTTAGGAAACCTTTAAGTGTGTCATGAATGTCTAACTTATTATTATTCCTAAAAAGAAACTTCGGGAAAAATTAAATTTAAATGTAGTTAGTTTTCTAACTTATCATCCGAGTTTTTGGACATGACCTTAAAGATTGTACGAAAAATATAGAGAACAATGTAGAAGTCGACAATTTTTATTTAGTTTTTATTAATCTTTAATTATTACTGATAATAATAAAAAATTTATTTATTCATTAATAGAAATTTATTAATAAAATATATTAATAATTAACAAAAAATAATTGCAATTTACTGATTCAATAGTTGCAACTTATTAAGTACGGATGACATATAATGCACCACCGTTGACGTTACCAGCTGGTCCATAATTGCAAACCAGAACAATTCTGTTCAGATTGCCTTCCAGGTAACTTACATAGCCACAGCCAATTGCAGTAGTTGTTGACCACAACATTTGTGTGTAGTGTTGAACTCCATTGAAATTACTGGAAAACAAAATTATAATACAATAATTGAAAAAAGTCAAAATTAGACCAGAAATTTATCTAAATTGTACTCACACGACATTTCCGACTTGATTAGAATCGAAATTAACCACTTCGTCATACCAGATTGTTATTAATTGTGTTAATATATTCCAAGGAAATTCTCCTCTCGCCTGTAAGCTGCCAACATTTTGTCCAACTTTAAAACGCCCTGAAATTTAAAAAATCATGTCAAAAACGTATTTCAAAAATCATATCAAAAACGTATTTCAAAAATCTCATCAAAAATTTGTATAAAAACTCATTTTAAAAGAACCTGATAAAGTCGGCTACAGACGCAATAGAGTATTTTAATGTGACGTCATTCTGTCAGGAAGGTTAGGCTCAGAACCAAATTTACATTGTGTTTCATTCGGAATCCCATTGAAACACAATGTAAATTTGGGTCTGAGCCTAACCTTCCTAATAGAATGACGTCACATTAAAATACTCTATTACAAGAAATAGAAACAGAGATTATAATCAATTATATTTATTTATAGTTAAGAAACTTGATATCAGAAAATTGTAGGTGGTTAATATAGTGGTTGTCAAGCACTTTCCCCTCTTTTCCTGAAAATTTCGAGTTTGACAATTTTTTTAGAAAAATACAGAGACTTTTTCGAAAAAAGGGCTCCTTACAAGCGAACTATAAGAAATAAGGTTTATGGATAGTATTTATCTTTGGTGTTTTGATGATTACACGGAAGGGGAAACGTATTCCAGTATTGAAACTGTCAGAAATTTTGATACGGAAAATGGCGGCTACTCATGCCCTAGCCAATGGCAGGGCAGGGAGACTTTATTATTGAACCAACGTTTAAAAAAATAGTTTCTAGTTTGAAACACTAGGAAATAGACGCCAGACGTCACAGAAAGAGAGAGAGAGAGAGAACGTTTCAAGTAATGCACAAGTTTGTAGTTAGAAACACTAGAAAATAGACGCCAAACGTCACAGACAGAGAGAGAGAGAGAGAGAGAGAGAGAGAGGGCGTTTTAAACAATACACAAGTTTCTAGTTAGAAACACTAAAAAATAGACGTCAGACGTCACAGAGACTAGTTGTGTACTCCGTGACGTCTGGCGTCTATTTTAGTGTTTCTTATGTATAAAATATTTATAGAAACATTTACTTACGAACGTCTCTACACTGGTCGGACGATGCAGCACACTGATTGGCCCATCTTTGTGCAATAGTTGCTAATTCACTGTCCCAACTCTGTAAGAAAGAAGTTGTTCTTCAAGAATTTCGCAGTTTTTAATTTGATGTGTTAAAATTAGCACCAAAACGAAGAACTAAATTTAATTAAAGCATCTTGCTAATTTTGAACTTCTTTATTTATTAATAACTAATTGTCTATTTGCCAATTGCGATTGAGTATAGTCTTTTTTTTTTGTTTTTATTAATAATTATTAATTTTTTTATTTTTATTATCAATTATCGTTTTTATTTTTATAACCAATTCTTGTTTTTATTTTTATTATCAATTATCGTTTTTATTTTTATAACCAATTCTTGTTTTTATTTTTATTACCAATTATTAATTTTTATATTTTTGTTAACAATTATCCATTTTGCTTCCTTATAGAGGAAGCATTGTTTATTTTGTTGTTAACAATTATTAACTTTTATATTTTTGTTAACTATTATTAATTTATTTATTTTTATTAACAATTATTAATTTTTTCATTAGCAATTCTTTTTTTTTAAAACGTTTCTATAAATTTTGGCTTACCAAGTCAGGCATGCTAACAGCTGGTGGTTGCGGGCCAGGATTTCCTCTTAATTCGTTTCCTCCAGCGACTCTTTGTCGAAGATTATTATGAACTATGAGAATTTCTAGTATTTGAAAGAAGTTCAATCCAGATCCTGTTACAGTGCAAGCAGGTTGTGTATTCTAAAAGAAAAATAATTTTAATAAAATTTAAAATTTTCTCTTAAAAAGAAACAGAAAGTTTCTTTCCCTTAGCAAACAATTTATATGCTATTAAAAAAATATATCTTCGAATCAATAAATTTGTCGATTGTTATTCCAGAGAAATGACAAAAGAATATTTTGAAACGAAGCAATTACAAGAAATTCTTATTGAAAAGAATTTTTTGCTGATGTAAAAAAACTTTCGTTACCCAGTTTTTGACAAAAATTAGGACAGAATTTAGAAAATGTATAAAGACTTACGTTGTAAACGCACATGGTGTGATCACTGCAAATGTTACAATAATCTTGTCCGTAAGACAACATTATTACGGAACTCAAAACAAGGAGAGGAAAGAATCCACGAAGGTTGACCATGTTGATTGATTGTTTGATATTACTTGACTAAAATTATTTTTCAGACAAGTTTTTATATACCGCAATTTTATTTTTGTAACCTTGCAACAGAAAAATTATATTTTTTCAGGAGTATATAATCGATTCCATTGATCTGTAAATAAAAATTGTTGTATCTATCATGATAAAGTGTAAACGAATTCTGTCCAATTTTCCTTAAAAAAACAGTTTAGCTTTAATTTTCGAGAGAAGAGTTTCTTAAAATTAAAAGGAATTTTTATACACTGATAAAAAATACTTAGTTGTAAATTTTTTTTTCAAAAAGTACATTTATATTTAATCAGGAGAAGTAGGAAAATTTTTTGGCATAATTATATTTGGTGTATTTCCTATTTATCGAATTTTTACATTAAGAATTATTCTACTAACCTATGACTTTTAATTAAGATTTTAATTTTAATTTTTTATTTTTTTTAATTAAGACCCGCCTTTTCCACGCCCCTTGACTAATTGTAAGCGCCACCCTCTTCCACGCCTCCAAGTTAATTCCCGCCTCTTTATGAATCACCGCCTGTTTCCGTTCTTTTTTAAGTTGAGGTTTTATCTAATTAAAATAATCATTTCATTACGTACCATATTCAAGGAATATAATTTTCTGCCTCTGGTTCATGGGAAAAAATTCTTAGTTTAAATAAGTTAGAATTAATGTGTCTTTTAGTTTTAAAAAAGTATTCCAGATTTTATTGAACCTAGGTACATAAATGTGCAATGCCTGATTTAATAAGTCAGATAAACTCTCTCTCTCTCTCTCTCTCTTGAATAAGATACATTCAAGAAAAAATTAAAAAGAAATTCTCCATAATAGGCGTGGCAAAAGGCGGGACTTTTTTTAGAAGCGTTGCAGAGGGTGTCACTTATTGTTAGTAAAGATGGGTGGAAAAAGTTAGGGTTCAGTTTACAGGCGTGATAAAGGGCGGGGCTTAATTTAGGGGCGTGAAAAGGGGTGTTACTTAGTAAAGTGCGGCAAAAGGCGGAAATTAATAGAGGCGTGGCAAAGTATAGGACCCAATAAAGAGACGTGACAAAGTATGGGACTTAATAAAGAGGCGTGGCAAAGTTTAGAACTTAACAAAAAGGCGTGGTAAAGTTTAGAACTTAACAAAGAGGCGTGGTAAAGTTTAGAATTTAACAAAGAGGCGGGGTTTAATTCGGAAGCGAGGAAAAAGGCAGGTCAAATTTTCATGCCTAGTAAAGAGCGAGGTTTAATAAAGAGGCGTTGCTTTATTTGGAGGCAGGACAAAATCCAAAACTTGATTTAAAAACGTGGGAAAAGATGGGTTTTAAGAAAGAAAGTAAAAGTCGGAGCTTCATAAAGAGGCGGGAATTAATTTGAAGGCGTGGAAGAAAGTGGCGTTTACAATTAGTCAAGGGGCGTGGAAAAGGCGGGGCTTAATTTAGAGACGAAAGTTGTAGCTTAAGAAAGAGGTATAACAAAAGGTGGAACTACATTTACAGGCATGGCAATGGGCGGTAATAAAGAGGCGTTGTTTTATTTGGAGGCGGGATAAATTTTCAGTCCAGCACTTCTCTAGATTTTTATAATTTTTATCAATTTTATGAAGATAACTGAACATGAACTAAACAAAGCAAAATATTCTTTTGCATTTAGTCAAGAAATTTAATTCCAATAATGAATTATTTTAAAACAATTTTTCTTCGACAAAGAATGTTCATTTTTTTAATGTAAAAATTCTGGCAGATACCAAATATAATCTTGCCAACAAATTTTCCTGCTTTTCCTTTTTAAATATTGATCTACTATTTAAAAAGAATTTCTTATCAGTGTATAAAAATTCCTTTTTATTTTAAGAAACTCTTCTCTCGAAAATTGAAGCCAAAAATATTTTATTGAGGAAAATTGTGCAGAATTTGTTTACACTTTATCACAATTGATACAACAATTTTTATTTACAAATCGATGGGATTGATTATATGCTCCTAGAAAAATATAATATTTCTTTCTTGCAAGGTTACAAAAATAAAATTGCGGTATATAAAAACTTACTGAAAAATATTTTTAGTCAATTAATTTAAAACATCAATCAACATGAATAGCTTCTGCGGATTCTTTTCTTTCCTTCTTATTATGTGTTCCATGATCTTGTTGTCTTATGGACAACAACCTTATTGTGACATTTGCAGTGATCACACCATGTGCATTTACAATGTGAGTTTTTATACATTTTGTAAATTCTGTCCTAATTTTTGTCAAAAACTGGACAACGAAAGTTTTTTTACCTTACCAAAAAATTCTTTTCAATAAAAATTTCTTGTAATTGCTTCGATTCAAAATATTTTTTTGTCATTTCTATGGAATATCAATCCACAAATTTCTTGATTCGAAGGTGTTTTCCTTTATAATATAACCACATAAATGGTTTGCTGACTGAAAGAAACTTTCTGCTTTTTTTTTTAAGAAAACATTTGAAATTTTATTAAAATAATTTTCTTTTTAGAATACAGAACCTGTTTGCACTGTAACAGGGTCTGGATTGAACTTCTTTCAAATTCTAGAAATTCTCATAGTTCATAATAATCTTCGACAAAGAGTCGCTGCAGGAAACGAATTAAGAGGAAATCCTGGCCCGCAGCCACCAGCTGTTAGCATACCTGACTTGGTAAGCCAAATTGTACAGAAATGTTTAAAAAAACATAATAATAATTGCTAATGAAAATAAAAAAGTGAAAATTGATAATTTTGAATGAAAATTGATAATTTTGAATGAAAATTGATAATTGTTAACAAAATTAATAATTGTGACACGATCTGAAGAAAGGAATCTTGCAAGGAATGGTAATTAAAATATCTTTTTGTTAGAAAAATGACAGGAATTTAAGGTAAAAGAAAGTGAAAGTTAGGTTAAACTAATTTATTAGTAAAGAATTTTACAATATATCAAAACTTTTAATATAGATGCAAATTATTTTATTTTTGTCTATTTCAATGTGTTCATTAACATTTTTTTATCAAATGTTCATTAAAATGAGACCAAAAATTGAGTTATTGTCCTTTTTTTCAACATTTTTAAAAGCTAACCTCTTTACACAAAAAGTTGTTCTATCTTTTAAGATACTGAACCGATTTTAATAAATCAAAGACAAAAGCAATCCAAAACAACTGTGTTTTAATA
>WNHD01008303.1:0-15316 GCA_011057455.1 Ganaspis sp. Gsp50
TCCGAAATTTAATTCGAACTTTTAAATAGTTGTCATTCCCATTATTCTCAACAAGAATTGATATAATATCGTTAGATATTAATATTTTCAAGATGTCTGTGAAATTACACCAAGCTTTTGAGATGCCAAAAAGCCCCAAGTAAGGAAGATAACAAAAGCTCTAAAAGTCTCAATGTTATTGTAGGCCCTTTGTCCAAAATTTAATTAAAAGTTTTAAAAAATTGTCATTTCTAGTATTCTCGACAAGAATTGATGTAATATGGTCAGATATTAATATTTTCAAGATGTCTGTGAAATTACACCAAGCTTTTGAGATACCAAAAAGCCCCACTTAAGGAAAATAACAAAAGCTCTAAAAGTCTCAATGTTATTTTAGGTCCTTCGTCCAAAATTTAATTAAAATGTTTTAACACTTATCATTTCTATGGGTCTCTACAAGAATAATATTTTTAGACTGTTATGAAAATTAATATTTTAACTATATTATTTATTTAAATGAATAACTGAGATAGAAAAAAATTTAACCTGTAAAATTTTTTTAGTAAATATCCAGCAAATTTTCTTAATGCAATTCACGCCAAAAAAATTTTAAAATTTTAAAAAAATTTGTAAATGATTACCAAGAAGTTTTGGTAAAAAAAAACCACCCAGACTATTTGAAAATTGTACGGTAGTTTGTAAATTATTTTGAATAAAAGTAAATATCATTCTATGCATTGAATAACATTTTATTCATTGAAGAATATCTTTTTCATTAAATAAAATCTTGTTCATTGAATAATACCTTATTCATGAATGAACTTATTTATTCGCTTAATAATAAATTTAGTTAAGTATTCAGTTGTAGCAATAGTTAAGTAATCGTATCATTTTAAAATTTTCAAACGATTTCATTTTTTTTTAAATAGGTTTGTAGTTTCTTGAACGAGGATAATACAACTTTGGTTTGGGATAGCGAACAGCAGGTACCATTTGCATACAGAGACGATCAATGGGTTGGATTCGATGATGAAAGAAGTCTCGTAAATAAGGTAAATTTTATAGTTTTACTTTTTCCCACATGATTGATTTTCGGGACAAAATTCCTTTTAGAAATTTTAATTTTCCGATAAAACTGACAATTTTCTCTATGTTTATAGTTCAAACTTTTTCTCAAGTCTGCTTTTTCTATTCAATTTTTTTTACAATAATGTGCTTTTAAAGTTGTTATATGTGCTAAAAAAAATTTAAAAAACAAGATAGAATTAATACTATAAATTATTAAATAATTATACTATTTGACGCTCATACAAATTGTAAAATGCCCACTTTGTTTTTTCGATCCCTTCCTTCGAAGCGAATTATTTGTTTTAATAAATAAATAAACAATAACTTATAAATAAATTGAATCCTTCCAGATGACTTGGCTGAAAGAAGAAGGTTTCGGTGGCATTATGATCTGGTCTATTGACATGGATGATTTCAAAGGAAGCTGTGGAACTGGAAAATATCCTTTAATCAAGGCCATGAAGAAAGAGCTATTAGATTATGCCGTTAAATTGGAATACGAAGGTCCTTACGAATCGAATATCAGAAGTGGAAAATACACCACAAAGGATCGTAAGTATTTTCAAACTAAACTTTAATTAATTAATAATTACTTAATTCAATTGGCAATTATTTATTATAATTGACAATTACTTATTATAATTGACAATTACTTATTATAATTGACAATTACTTATTATAATTGACAATTACTTATTATATTTGATAATTACTGATTATAATTGACGATTACTTATTATAATTAACAATTACTTATTATAATTGACAATTACTTATTATAATTGTCAATTACTTATTATAATTGTCAATTACTCATTTACTACTTACTTTTATTGTTAATTACTTAATTTACTTGGCAATTATTTATTATAATTATTAATTACTTACACCAACTGTCAATTACTAACTTTAAGTAATAATTACTCAATTAAGATACTAAATTGTGTAGTATTTAAAGAGTGTACCGGAAGTTTGTTCAAAGCTGAAAGGCATGAACTATGAATAATAAATAAATAAATAATAATTACTCAATTCAATTGGCAATTACTTACTTTGAATATTAAATACTTAATTCTATTGGGAGTTATTTATTATAATTGTTAATTACTTACACCAATTGAAAATTACTTACTTTAATTTTATATTACTTAATTCAATTGGAAATTACTTACTTTAATTACTTAATTCAATTGGAAATTACTTACTTTAATTATGAATGACTTAATTCAATTAGCAATTACTTACTTTAATTATTAATTACTTAATTCAATTGGAAATTACTTACTTTAATTATTAATTACTTAATTCAATTGCCAATTGGTTACTTTCATTATTAATTACTTAATTCAAATGACCATTATTTATTCCAATTGTTAATTACTTACACCAATTGGCTATTACTTACTTTGGTTGTTACTTACTTAATTGAGTTGGCAATTATTTAATACAGTTATTAATTACTTACACCAATTGTCAATTACTAACTTTAAGTAATAATTTCTCAATTCAATTGGCAATTACTTACTTTAAGAATTATAAATACTTAATGCTATTGGCAATTATTTATTATAATTGTTAATAACTTGCACCAATTGGAAATTACTTTTTAAATTATTTATTACTTAATTAAATTGGAAATTACTTACTTTCATTATCAATTACATAATTCAATTGACAATTGCTTACTTTTATTATTAATTACTTAATTCAATTGACAATTGCTTACTTTCATTATTAATTACTTAATTCAATTGGTCATTATTTATTATATAATATAATTTATAATTACTTATACTTACTTATGTTAATTATTAATTACTCAATTCAATTGGCAAATATTTATTGTAATTATCAATTACCTATGACAAGTGTCAATTATAATTATTTACACCTTTTTGTACTAGTACGTACATTTTTGAAAATCATCTCTGTATTAAATTTCAGCAAACGAAGTCACATGCGATGAGGAGGACAACCACATTTCTTACCACAAAGACAAAAACGACTGCACAATGTACTACATGTGCGAGGGTGAGCGAAAACATCACATGCCCTGTCCAGCAAATTTGGTCTTCAATCCCAACGAAAATGTCTGCGATTGGCCAGAAAATGTAGAAGGCTGCCTCCAGCATACTCAAGCCCCACCAGTCTGATCGATTTACTTTTTTAATTAAATTTCTAAACAAAAATGAGCCATGGGAAACGAATTTTACAAAACTCAAAATCTGAAATCTAAAATTCGGCACCCGAAATCTGAAATACATTAAAAGTTGAGACCAGATTAATTCGTAATTTACTCTGCATCAAAAATTATGATCAGATCAATTAGCAATATAAACTAGATCAAAAATTAAGTTCAGACCAATTGGGAATCTAAATGGGATCAAAAATTGAATTTTAATCAACTGGAAAGCAAAACTGGATCGAAAATTGAAGCTGGATTTGTTAAGAATTTGAACTGGATCAAAAATTGAGTTTAGACCGATTGAGAATTTAAACTGAATTAAAAGTGGAGACTGCATCTGTTAAGAATTTGAACTCGATTGGAAGTGGAAACTCGATCTGTTAAAAATTCGAACTGGATCAAAATTGACTCTAAACCGATTGAAAATCTGAATTGAAAAATCGAATCAATTGAGGATGCAAACTGGATCCTAAGTTGAGACTACACCTGTTAAGAATTTGAAATCAGTTGAAAGTTGAAACTACATCTATTAAAAACTCCAATTTGATCAAAAATGGATTCTAGACCAAGTGAAAATTCAAACTGGATTGAAAATTGAATCAATTGGGAATTTAAATTGAATCAGAAGTTGAGTGAAGAATTTAAACTCGACTGGAAGTTGATACTACATTTTTTAAGAATTCAAAAAATTGACTCTAGATCAATTGAAAATCTAAACTGGACCAAAAATCGAATCAATTAGGAATCCAAACTAGATTAAAAGTTGAAAATCTCTAGGGAGTGAAACTAAAATGAAATTGAGACTAGAAAAGAAACTGGATTTAATCATAAGTTGAGACTAGTCCAATTGCGAATTCAAACTAGATCAAAAATTGATCTTAAATTAATAGTGAGTCTACAGTGGATCAAAAATGAAGTTTCAAATCAATTCAAACGGGATCGAAACTTGAAATTAATTCTTTTAGGAATCCAAACCAAGACTACATTTGCCAAGAAACCAAAAGCAAAGATTAATCCAATCGGGATACAAACTGGATCAAAAATTGAGTTGATATTCAATCCCTCAGGAAATCAAACTAGATCAAAAATTGAGTTGATATTCAATCCCTTAGGGAATCAAACTAGATCAAAAGTTTATACTACATCTACATTAGGAATCCGACCGTATTCAAAAATTGAGATTAGATCTGTCAGAATCAGAAAACTGTCTGAACTGGGTCAAAAATTATGATTAAATCTACCAATAATCTGAAGTTTCAGAAAATTGATAAATTTGCAAAAAGTTTGAAACTTTAGATCTAAACTATTACGGAACGGAATCTTAAAATCGAAGATTCGATCCATCGGGGACTTGAATTCGATTGATTAACATGCGGTTAATAATTCTTCAAAGTAATTAAGAAGTTTCTCGTTTTTTATTAATGCGTTCATGAATGAGTTTTACAATGTGGCCGCATTAATTGGCTATGAGTATTAAAATGAAAAACTCAACGATGGTCAGCCAGGTTTGAGCCATTCTCTCGTAATTTCCGGAACTGAGAGCAGATGCCTGGCAGGCTGTGTGTGGTGTTCCCAAGGTGAGAAGGACTTTATCTGAAGAATAAGTAGGTGTTGTTTCGGTGCAAACAGCTCGGCCTGCGATTGTCCGAAGTTGTCTTGCGTCGGATTGTGAAGCAGTGTGAATTTGGCGTGATTCGCGAAGCCATCTTCTTAGCCACAAGCTCAGCCAGGCGATTTCACAATCGCACTCCAATGGATTTCCGGAAACTTGCAAGCCACCTTCGAAAAACAACAAAAAACACTATTTTTAAGTTGATCATTCCATTTGGCAGCAAGTCTTGTCGGAAAGATTATGTGATTAGGTACTACTCGAATTTTCGTGATGGAAATAGGAATAAACAAAAATAGTAGCAATGATGACGATGATAAGAATGTAAATTGTTTGCATGAATAAACGAGACAATTTTTATGCAATTTAATACTCGTGAATTCACTACTTGGAATCTTAAAATATCTTAAAAGTCAAATTGAGCCGATTGGAGATCAAACTGATACGGAATCAAATGGAACCGATGCTGATGCAAATTCAATCGATGTTGTTTCAAATTGAACCGATATGGAATCAAATTGGACCGATACGGACTTAAATTGTACCGATTCGGAGTCCAATTGAACCAAATCGGAAACAAATTGAACTGAATTTGGCTCAAGTTGAACCGAATAGGATTCAAAGTGAACCAAATCGGATTCAAATTGAAGAAAATCAAATTCGCATTGAACTAAGTCGGATTCAAATTGAACAAAATCAAATTCGAATTGAACTAAGTCGGATTCAAATTGAAAAAAATTGGTTTCAAATTTAACCGATTTCGATTCAAAGTGAGCTCCAATAAAATTGTTTGAGTGAAATGTATTTTTGACAAAATATTTAAACACGTTTGAAAAATTTTAATAATTTTCAGGACAGAGAGAAATTCAAGAGTAGATGATGAATGTAAAATGAAGTGTAATTTGTTGATCGCTAATTGGTTGTAAACTATTTCCTTCACAATAATTTTTTAAGTTAAGAATTATTTTTAAATTATCGCTAGGTTTAGTTTGAAACGAAATTCATATTCATTAAATTCCTCTAGAATACGCTTTTTGTAAAATATTCCGAATTATTATGATTCGTTTTTCTGCTTACGACTAAAAGAAATTACATGCTAGGATTACATTTAAGAAAAGAAATTTTAAACTATGAATTTATAAAAACAAATTTAAAATTTCGAATTTATTTATAGAAAGAAATTGCAAGTTTCGAATTTATTTATATAGAAAGAAATTGCAGGTTTCAAGTTTATTTGTAGAAAAAAATTCAGAGTTTCGAATTTATTTATAGAAAGAAATTTCAGGATAAGAATTTATTTATGAAAATTGCGAGCTGCTTTAGTTGTGGAAAGAATTTTCAAGCTTCCAATTTATTTGTGTTTTTCATGATATTCACTAAAAAGCAGCAATCATTTTTCTTGAAATAAAGTGACTGTTTTAAAAAAATAATGAAACCGCGCTTTAGAAATATAGTTTTTTTTAATTTCGATTTCGATCAAATTTTTTATAGAGCAAGAAAATTTTTTATTCTAGAAGAAATATTATTCTTGATCACTACTTCTATTGATATTTTTATAATTAGTACTATTATTTTTTTTAGTATTATTTTTATTTTACTGTTAGTATTACTTTTATTATTATTATTATTTGTATTATTATTAATTTTATTATTTTTATTATTATTAATATTATTATTATTTGTATTATTATTAATATTATTATTATTTGTATTATTATTATTATTATTATCATTATTTGTATTATTATTATTATCACTATTATTATCATCATTATTATTACTATTATTATTATTATTATTATTATAATTATTATTAGTGTATATAATATGTCTAACATCCCGAGATTATCATCAACATTTGATCAGATTAGGAACTAAGATCTTTAATTTAAGTTATTTTAAATTATCTAATGAAGTGTGCTATCTTTAGCAATGGCGATTGTTACGCGATTTCTGGTGATTTTGTATAAACGGACAATTAACTGTACGATAGTTAAAAAAAAGTGTAGCAGCTTATTCATAATATTATTTTCCTAGGAACGTACAAGAATTGCATTTCATAAAGTTCGTTAAAAACTTTAGGAGCTTCAAATCTCTGAAAGTAATCTTCAATAAAATGTACAACATTTTTAATGAAATAAATAAACATTGTAAATAAAAGTCAACCCTTCTACTCTGACATGCATATATAAGTTATTCTTTTCAAAAATACATTCATTAAAAATACATTCATCAAAAATACATTCATCAAAAATACATTCATCAAAAATACATTCATCAAAAATACATTCATCAAAAATACATTCATCAAAACATCAAAACTACATTCATCAAAAATACATTTACTAATAAAATCCATTTACTTTAATACATTTTCTAAAAAAATTCATCGACTTTAATACATCTTTTACTAACAAAATGCATTTACGAAAATACATTTACCACAGCCCTCAAAAATTAATATAAAAATTCAATAAAGTTATAATAAAATAGGCTAGCTCAGTTGGTTAAGGTCTCGTCTTGGCTCAAGGTTAAGATACGACGTTCGCGCCCATTAATCTGGGATTTTTTTCAAACACAAAGTAATCCAACATTTCGAGGACTTTTCGTATATTATTCGAGACTTCAAAAATTCGCATTCAAACACGACTGTCGATAATTAATAAAACGAAAAATAATAATAAACGAAGAAAATAAAAAGTGAAAAGAATAATTAATTGAAAAACCAAACATGCATTTGCAAAAGATGCGATTTTTCCAATTTACTTTCGATTACTGAAGATAAAAATCTTGAGCAAAATCTTACCAGCAACCATGTTGGTCCCGACCGATTCCCAAGATAAATTCCCATAAATTACGGAAGGGCTTAATTCGTTGATATGATTGTTTCGAAGGTCCAGAGTGAGTTGGGACAGGTGTTTGGTCAGTGATAAAAATATATCAGACTGTAACCTTCGGACGGAAGTGTCCTTGATTCTAAGAATTAGATCGCCTCCTTGGATGGATGAAAAAGCGTCCGGGGAAATCATTTCGAGATTCTGACCTGTGATTGTCAGCTCTCGTAATTGTTTCGTAAATGTGTTTTGTATCTGATTCTTCAGATAATGCTCCATCATCTGAATTTCGATGGTTTTTAACGGCAAATCTTGCAAAACGTATCGAAGATGAAAACCAGCAACGTCTGGCCAAGATTGCACCTTCAAGTGCTTCAAATACTTCAGGGCTCTTAAACAATCTTTATCCACTTGTGTCGTCTTGTTCAGGTTTTTCAAATTCAGTTTCTCGAGACTTGGGAATCCAGTAAAGCACTCTCTTCTGAGTTCCTGTTGGAATAGAAGAAAAATTTATTTGTAGATTATTTAACTAAACATGAAAAATCCTTTTTAATCGCGAAAATTATTCAGTGGGGAAAAAGTTCGTTTATCGCTTGTTTAAATCGAAGATTATCTTGGTTGAATCGAGTGAATATTTGAAATATTTTGTTATTTTATAAATATTTATCAAAACACATTTGTTTGGCCGTATATCAAAATATTTGTTTGACCGTATATCAAAATATTTGTTTGATTGAAACAAACATTTTTCAGGATTTTAGTAGCGAAAGTGTTTTCGTGTTTTTTTAATACCCCTCTTTTCGGACTTTCATATTTTCGGTTTCTTTATTGTGCATTTGCTTTTATTTTATTTTGTTTTTTACATTTGCTTTTATTTTATTGTTTTATATTTGCTTTTATTTTATTGTTTTACATTTGCTTTTATTTTATTGTTTTACATTTGCTTTTATTTTATTGTTTTACATTTGCTTTTATTTTATTGTTTTACATTTGCTTTTATTTGCAATTTGTAATTGAAGCTATTCATGAAAGCAATTGAATGAAAAATAGTTTTTAAAATAGATACGAATGTTAGAATAACAAAAATTGACCGAAGAGAGAGATTCTATAAGAAAGAGAACAAAAAACCGTTCAAACAGTTTCATCATTTTCATCATTTGTTTTTCAAACAAAAAATCCAAATCTAAGAATCCAAAAATTTGCAAACTGACCTCTATCGGATTTCCAGATATATCCAATTCCCTCAGTAAATTCAATCTCACTCCACTGATGGAAGTTAGAGAATTATTGACCAATAGTAAACTCTTTAAGGATCCGAGGTCTTGAAAATCTTTGTCTGATATAGTTTTGATATGATTGAATGAAAGATCAAGGATGCTGAGAGTTGTTAAAGGCAAAATAGGGATCTTTCTTAATCCACAATTTGCAAGGTACAATTGACGCAGATCTGGAAGATAATGAAACATTTCCTTAAAATTCGCCTGGAGACTATTTTGTGATATGTTCAGAGTCAAGAGTTTGCCAAGAGAGACGAAAGAATTGTCTGGAAGAATAGTGATGCGATTTTTAGCAAGATTCAACGAAGTTAATTGTGAAGTTGGAAAGACCATTGAATCCAAGTGGTCGATTAAATTATCCGCTAAATTAAGATCTCGAAGTGTGTATCCAACTTCGAGGAACGAAGGAGAAGGTACCGCGTTGAACTTGTTTGCACTCAGGTCCAAAATTTCGAGACGAGTTGCTTCGAAAACGTCTCGTGCAAGAGAACGGAGTTTGTTGTTTGATAAATTCAGGACACGGAGTTTTTTTAAATAGCGAAACTGCTCGGTGGAAAGTTGCGTAATTTCGTTTTTACTTAGATCCAATTCTTGAAGGGATTCTAAACCGAAGAAAGATTGTTTTCTTAAAGCTTGCAGATGATTTTCTCGCAAGTTCAGAATCTCAAGTTGCTTCAGAGGAAAGACACCTGAAAATACAAATGACAATTAGTATTTCTTTATTCACTTAGTAAGCGTATTAAGACTTTTTCTGACAAGACTTATTTTTAAAAAATTCTAATTGACTCAAGAAAGTTTTTTTCTTTACAATTTTTTAGTTTTTTCAATTCGGATAGTATTCATGGAAGACCTCTAGCCATTTAGGTTTGAATTTTCAAGCTTTTGGTTCAAAATAAAAAATTTACCTGCGTCTAGGGTGGTCAAATAATTATTTCTCACATCAAGGACCTTCAGATTTGGCATATTGTTGAAAACCTCAGCAGGCAGTTGAGTAAAGTTGTTAAATCCGAGATCAAGTCGTGTCAATTTGTCGATTAAGAAAGTGGATTGCATGCTGGAGATCGCATTGTAGGAAGCATTGAGGGCAAATTCAGAATCTCCGCTTTCAAAAATTGCATCCAGATTTAAAGATGTTAGTCTATTGAACTCTAAATGGAGAAATCTTAAGCTGCCAAGTCCGCAGAAGGAATACTTATCAATTTTAGATATTCTGTTATAAGCCAGTGATAATGTCAAAAGCTTTGGACAATCTTCAACCGAATTAGCAGTCACATGGCGAATCCGATTTCCAGACAAGTCGATTGATCTCAATTCCGTAAAATTGTGGAAAGTGACATCGGGAATCGATTCTATGAAATTGTAACCCAATTTAATGTCTCGTAGTTCCGGATGTACATCCGAGAGGAAAATCATTTCCGGCAAATAGTGGAGCCTGTGAAAAATTAATAAATTAACACACTCAACGTTGATATAAATTTTAATACGTAAGTACTTATATGCATATTGAAATAAATAAGTATAATAAGTAAATAATATGAAAAAAAGTAAATAATATAAAAAATTAAATAAATAAATAAGTATTTTTTAATAATCGTTATGTTTGTTACGCGTTATGTTATAATCGCGTATGTTTGACTAATATTTTTGTTAAGTATTTATTATTTTTAATAACAATTTGAAGAACAAGATTTGGTAAAATAAATATTTTGCATTAAAATACCGATTAGATTCGAGGTTGATATATCGGAGAAGATGCAGAGAATAAAACGCAGTCGGGTCAATAGTATGAAAATTATTGTTATCCAAAACCAGCCACATCAAATTTCCAAGAGGTCTGAGAGCCCTTTGTGGAAAAACATCAGTAGCGAATGCAAAACTCAATTCCAAGATTTCCAAATTCTCATCGATTCCCAAAAAAGCTTCGTCATCCAATTCCGTGAGATGATTGAAAGAGAGGCTCAATTCCTTCAATTTACTTGCGCCCTTGAAAGTCTCTGCCTGCAATTTTGAAATGACATTATTCCTCAAAAGAAGAATTTCTAAATTTTCAGCCCAATCGAAATTTCCGGGCTCAACGTTGGAAATTTTATTGTATCCCAAATTTAAATGCAAAAGACTTGAGCATCTCAATAAAGAAGTGACTGGTATCGAATCAAGATGATTCGTCTGCAAAGAAAGGGCTTTCAAATTTTCCGAAAATTGGAGAAAACTGTCGTTTCCCACAATGCGAATATCATTGTTAGCTAAATAGAGATACGAAAGTCGCTTTAAGTGCCCAACTGCATCAGGTACTTGGTTCAAATCGTTATTCTCAAGATTCAAGTACTCTAGAGTTTCTTCCAAGCCCCGAAAAGCATTTTCATCAATTGTGTGAATTCCATTGGAAGACAGATAAATTCGTTTCACTTCCATGAACTGGAAGATGTCAGCAGGAAGATATTGAAGCTTGTTGCTTGAGAGATTAAAATCCTTGATGTAGAGGGTTCGATTCGGATAACCCATAAATTTCAAAATCTCTATTGAGTTCTCGCTCAAATCGATTAGGTCTAAATTGGAACTTTGAAAATAAGGGAGCTCTAGGGCTTTTATTTCGTTTCCTCCCAAATAGAGAAAAGACAGGTCCTTCAAAATTCTCACATTTGTTGGAAAAGACTTGAATAGATTGTTGTTGAGACTGATGGTGTGGATGTTGGGTGGTAATGAACTTTCCGAAATCTCCTCCAAATTGTTGTTATCCAAATTCAGCCAAACTAGGAACTCAAAATCCGAGAAACATTTTGGAATCTCTTTTATTGAATTGTCGCCAAAAAAAGCACTGGCCAGGGTATTCTTCACCATACCCCAATCTCCGTCCAATGATGTCAGATGATTGCTGCAAATTTTCCATTTTAATTGTATTTTGAATTAATTTAATTGTACTTTAAAATATACGGGATTTGTTAGTTTTTTGTTAAAAATAAAGGCGACTGTAAGTGCTAATTTTGATATAGGGTACATTTGGATAACTTTATATTATTTGTTTAATTTATTTAGTAGTTTTGAATAATCATTTCAAATAAGTAATAGCCTTGAATAGCAATTTTGAATAATGAATTTTTTTAATAGTAGTTTTCAATAATGATTTTTAATAGTAATTTTAAATAAGAACTTTGATTAAGACGTTTGAATAAGAAGTTTGAATAAGCAGTTTGAATAAAAAGTTTGAATAAAAAGTTTGAATAAGAAGCTTGAATAATAACTTTGAATAATAACTTTGAACAATACGTTTGAATAATAACTTTGAATAATAACTTTGAACAATACGTTTGAATAATAATTTTGAATAATAATTTTAAATAACAATTTTGAATAATAATATTGAATAACAATTTTGAATAACAATTTTGAATAACAATTTTGAATAATAATTTTAATTATAATTTTGAATAATGAATTTAAGTAACAACTTTAGATAACCAAATTTTTAATAGTGTCTTTTTAAAGATTAGTTTTTTAATTCTAGTAGAATTTCCATTCGAATTTCTACGTAAAATTTCCATTCGAATTTCTACGTAGAATTAGCAGTCGAATTTCTACGTAGAATTTCTGTAAAATCTTTTCAGATTAGGTAATAACTTTAAATAATAATCTTGAGTATAATTTGAACAAATTCCCTTAAGAGTATTAAGAATCAATTACATTCACAAATAACGAGACAAAAAAGACACACAAAAATAACGAGGGACAAAAAGACAATTAAAAAAAATTGATTACCTGTGCATGTTAAGCCAATTTAATTTTTTTAGATTGTAAATAGCTTTGAAAGGAATTTCTTCAAGAGCATTGTAACTCAAATCTAAAGAACGAAGACTGTCGATCACTCCACTAAAAAGAGAAAAAATTCTTAGAGTTTTTAATTAACATTCTTCTGCTGATAATTGAAGCATTATTTCAATTTAAAATTGTTTTTGTAAAATACTGTATAAGGGAATTAAAAACTTTCTTACTGCAATGATTTGTCGCCAATACTAATTAACTGTCCGCTCATTAAACCGAGAGCTTCAATGCTTGTTGAACTTGCTAAAGCGTCATTATCCAAAATTTGGATTCCTGATCCAACAACATCCAATTGTGCTATGTAGCTTACGGAAACATCTGAAATATATTTTTATCACAAATTTTTCTCTTGATACACAAATGTTTTTTCAGTATAAACAAACATTTGTTTGATTCAACCAATTTTATGATAAATTCAAACAAATAACGAACAAACGTAACATTTAGCAACAAATTATTTTCTTAAAAAATAATACTTAAATAAGCAATAAATAAAATTCTACTGAATCAAGAAAATATTTGTTTAAAATACATGATATTGTTTCAAATCAAGCAAATATTTACTTGAATTAATAAATATTTTTTTGATTCAAATACATTTTTGTTTGTTGAAAGAAATGTTGAAAAATTATAAAAGTGTTTACATATTTTCAATTATTACGATTAAATTAATTAGTTTATTATTTAAATTTTAGTTATTTAAATAAATTTTTGGTTATTTCAATTAATTTTCGATTAAAAGAATATTTTAAAATTTGACAAAATACCTGGGAATCTGGCGAAAGGGACACCTAAACAATTAATGTCCATTTTTGTAAAATCTGAGTCATCTTGAACCCAACACAAGCACATGGGATTAAAATCACAGGGTACATTGTGACTGCTAAGAAAATCCACTCTCCAAATTAGAAAAAATAAAACATAATAATATTTCAGCTCCATCTGAAAATGATATACAAACTTAAATTTCACATAGAACAAAACTTCTAAACTTCTAAATATAGGACAAAATATCTTAACTTTCACATGTAAAAAAACATCTGCAATTTCCCATACAGCAAAATATCTAAAAAGATTTATAATAAAAAATCTAAAGACTCATGTGGCAAAAAACAATTTTACCTAAAACGATTGGCATTCGTTTATTTAATACTTTTGCAAAAAATAAAAATTCTTGAAATTTTGTATTATGCAATTCTGTAAAAAAATTTTAATTCTAGGCAATTCTATTTAATTCTAGTTATTTTAACTGTCAAAACATTAATGTTTTGATGAGTAAAGAATCATATTGATTAAAGTTCACTGACACCAGTTTTATTAGTTTTCAATCAAAATATGATTAAAATATACAATAATTTTGCACGCACCTTCTTCAGGAGCTAATTTTTTAAATGTTTTCCCATTGTAGTTTGTTATTTTTAAATTCGGAGACGAATTAAACTACATTTTTGCCATTTTTGTACAATTCACATTTTCGAGAGCTTCAGTCACCCTATAGAGTATTGCACAAGAGAAATTTCCTTGTTAGAGGAGCGCATGTTCATCTCATCGTTCAAAAGCGCAAGCGCTTCCATTAAGACCAAATTTTCAAAGAAAAATAAGAAACGAAAAAATATTTTACGAGAAACTAAAAATGAACAAAATAAATTTTAAAAAGTAGATAAAATAAATAGTTTCATTTTTAAAAAATAATAACAATAATTATTATCAATTTCTAGAATCCTGCATAAGAAATTACATTATTCAATTTATATATTAAATTATAATATTGCATACATTAATTATTATAATTTATCAGTATTAGAAAATAGAATAATAAACTAGTGTTAGAAATATTATTTTGTGAATATTATTGAACGAACTAGTGAAATAAATTTATAATATAGTAATTTCATATTTACTATTAATACAAAATGTAAAAAGATATTTAAAAGAAATTAAAATACAAGTTTCTATTTTGTTTAACAACTATTTGATCCAGACAAGTGACAAAAAAGTTTTTATAGTGTAATTGGGTCTATTTTTTATGCTGAATAAAATACAAAAAGCAGAATTTAAAAAAAATTCAGGAACATATTCAAATTTGCCAAAATGTGAAAGATGATTTTTTTTAAAGAAATGAAAAGTCAAGTATACATTCTGCTAAAGTGCTAATTGATCCAGGCAAGTGTGGTGTTTCTAACTTACATGAAAATTCGTCTTTTTTAATGCTGAATCAAAGCCAAAAAGAAACAAGTAGAAAATTATTCATTTCATGAAAATTTTGCTGCCTTATAGATGGATTTTTCCCAAAAATCAACCTTTAACATTTTTTAATAATTCAAAAAGTATAATTTATTTAAATGTAATTATAAAAATAATTTAAATTTTAAATTCCATAAATAAATGAAACATTACAGTTATCTATAAATTTCAGATGAAAAAAATATACTTTATGTGTCAGTCGATTCCTTTTCTACTAATAATCTACACTATTTTGGTAAAATATATACTTTTTTCAGATCCATGGATTCGTTTTTTAATGCAGCAATTTTTTTCAAAATAAAAT
>WNHD01008311.1:0-15782 GCA_011057455.1 Ganaspis sp. Gsp50
ATATGACATCCACGAATTGGATACCTCAACCAATTAATTGGATGGCTCCCATTTATCCAACGAATTGGCTGTCCCAGCCACTCTTTTTTTTCAGTGCATTTCGAAAAGATTTGATTCGTAAATTGTACTTAGTTCTCAAATTATTAAATACCGCAACCATCGTTTTATAGTTTTGATATTTTATTTTATTAATTTTTATCTATAGTACAATTATTTAAAAAAACAATAAATTTGTTTTGATATCCCTTCCTTGGTAATATTTAGAAGTATCGGCTATCTTTTTATCGATTTTGGAAGGTAAAAAACTGTTAAGATTCTTAAGTGCAAATTTCTAATATAATTATTGAAGACATTTTCTGTGTATTTTCTACCTGCTTTTAATTGAAAGTGTAACAGGAACAGATTCCTTTCCTATAACTTGTTCATAAGTTGTTTGATAATCGTTAAAACAAAGATGAACTTTAACCAGAGAAACGAAACAAATATATTTTGTAGTCACTATTGAATCATAAATTTCACCGTGTAATCCATATATTATACGAAAACGTGATTTAAATCACGAATGCTTGACTAAACTGCTACTTGAAACACTATTCGCATAGTAAACTCCTGCATATGAATAACTATTTCTTCTCGATTCCTTTTACAAAGTTTCATAGAATAAAAAAATGAAATGGCAAAAGAGAAAAATAATTAAAACAAATAAAAAAAATATAATTAAAAAAATGGCAAAAAAAATGAAAAAAAAATAACAAGTAAAAAAGAATAGAAATTATTTTCCATTAAAGAGTCAATGGAGAACTATTTTTAATTATTCATTTTTAAAAAGCAGAATAGAGCAGAAGCAGGTCACATTCTTAAGCGAAATACTAACTTGTCATATTATGATGACAGAAAAAATAGAAAATAAAGAAAAAAAGAGAAAATTAAGAAAAAATGAAAAAAAATGAAGGAATTCTTAAATCTAATTTTGAAAATTGCCTAACCTGATCTACATTTTCACTTCTTTTTTTCAGTATAGTTCAATGTCATGTAGTTTTTTAAATCTCAAAGTTCCTATAATTATCATGACCGCCAGTTTGAATTTCACGCTCTATTTCTTAGAACGAACAAACTATTTTCTTTACTAACTCGTTGACCTTTTATACGCAGATATAACATCACAATTTTCGAGAAAATCAAGTCGAATCTTTTGACAGAAGCTTTTCGTGTCAATTTTAATTGCTCTCTATTTTGATAAGATTTTGAGTAACAGACCTCTTGTGACATCAAAAGAAATCTTTTCATATTAAACTCAAGATCTGAACACTTTTAAAATACCTTGAAAAACAGTTTATCTTTTATAAAAAAAGATATTTCTTTTAAATTCAAAAAATGTGGGATTTTTAATTAAACAGCCTAAAGGTTATGAATTAATTTTCAAAGAGTTAAAGAAAATTAGCAGAAAATATTACATATCATGTAGAAAAAAATGTAATGAAAATGCCAGTAGTACCTATAGATAAATCTTTTGTGTATAAAACGAGACTGAAATTCGCAACGTTTTTTTTCGATTACGAAAAATAAGAAAGCTTTTTTTGTAAATTTTGCAAATATTTTTAACTTCTATCTTGCTTTACCTTTTTACAAAATTTGTTAATAAATAGTGAAACAATGATAACATTCATATAAACGAAAAAAAAGTTGCAAACTTCAGTATCATTGTATATAAAAGATTGCCATAAATAAAAAATAGTAAATCTACTTTTTAAATAATTGAATATAATTTTTGAAAATAATAATAATAATTGAAAACGACTATTTTTAGACAATTTCATCATACATTATTTTTGAGAATAAAATATTTAATTGGAAGTAATAAAATTTAATTTCTCGCTTTTAAAAGATTTTTGTTGGAGCAGTTTTTCATCTTTTTTTGAAGAATACAGTAGTCGTTCCATGAAAGGCATTATTAAAGTCATTCTTGTGTAATAAATTCCAGTCGTTAGAATGGTGGATAAAGCGATTTTAGCAATTTATAACACCTGTTTATCCTTGTGTCGACTGTCGTGAACATTGTGTTTCCGTTTGGCTCTTTTCCGTTTGTCGTTTGGCCGCGCTTCCAATGGCCAATCCATACTTCAGAAGACCATTGTACTCGTCTACATTTCGTACGTTTTCCAATCATTGTGTTACACGTACGTCATGCTCAGCGACGCATGAATAAAAGCACGTGTCGACCCATTATTAACTCCTCTCGCATAAAAGGACGCCCCGCTATACGAATACCAACACGCTTTCGATTTTGATGTCATCAGGAGGTAGGTAGTAGGTAATAGGTCATCCAGATGAAAAGCAGCAGGGGCAGATTCGAATTATTGCTTCAAAAACTGTACTGACCAAATCAAGTTCCGTTCAAACGCATATTTTAGCTCTTCACTCTCGTTGCCAGCCTCAATTTATAAATTCTCCCTCAACACTTTCGCTTAATTAATTTTCTCGTTTTCTGACTCATCGGAACAATTTTCAGCCGTGAATTTATCTTTCGAGAATTTCGAGTCTCGTTGATTCATCCTCAATTTTTCATTGTTTTAATTTTATTTTAGAAAGTGTTTCAATTGGCTGCTTTTCGCAATATTTTATATTGGATTTTTTTTAATTCCTCTATATAAGCATTACAAAACACATCAAACATCCTTTATTATTCAATTGATTGTTGCATTCTTTCATTTCACAACTGGTCGAAACTTCCATTCACTTAATTTTCTATATTAATGTTGATTCCATCATTCAATTTCATCTGTAATAATTTTAAATTGACCCGAGCTTTAATTTTACAAGATTTGAATAACTTTATGGCCAAATTTTTATGTTATTTACTTTGTAAATATAATCTTCTTTTCCACTCGTGTAATTTCGAGTAAAGTAAGAATGCACATCTATTTTTGACTTTAAAGGGAACTTAGCTTTTATTTCTAAAACGGCTCTGACAACAAAGAATGAGATTTAAAAAAATTTGAATTAATTCTCTCCAGTCATGTCTTATGAAATGAAAAATCGAAAGTGAAAGGAAGAGAGTAAAGAGGGGTCACGAAAAATAGGTGCAACTGTCAGGCATATTGAAGCGGAAATTTCTAGTGGAACGATTTTTGTTAGGAAATTTCCGATCTATGACAATGACTCCTTAACGAATTATCTAACGTGCTGGTTTCTCCTTTATTCAATCAAATTATTGCTTTCAAGAAAAACTGTAACGTCAATTTGCCATTTACCAGGAAAAGAACTTTTATAAATTTCTAAACTGCAAGGTAGTATAAGCACAATGAAAATCGAAAAATAAAACTGACAAAACATTTACGTGTATTTACAGATGAATTCGATAAAATGGCAACAAATCTTAAAATAAGAAAAGAATGCAAAATTATAATCAATGTTCGCATTTGGAATTAAAAAACAAAAATTACTGAAATTATAATAAGATCTATTATTAAGATTTTGTTGAGAAATGAAGCGCCGTTTGAATGCAACTGATAAGTATGATTATGAGCAACTTTCTCCTACTTAATGTAGTATTAAAATTGAAGTTCAATTCATCATTTTCTGAAATTGTAGATGCAGGAGTATTTCTACGGATAAAGTTAGTTTCTTCGGCTCAATGCATAAATCAATAATTTTAATGAAATTCAATCGAGTCAATAAATTGCCAAGTGATGGAAACTGAAATATCAAGCCTTGCTCTATTTTTCTGTTTTTCTTATACTTTATCAAAGTATTTGTGGAATTCGGCCTGATTTTGATCTCGATGTCATTTATCATTTGCTTTCATCACCGTGCAAATTACCAACAATGAGAAACGGTAGTGACGAGTTTGTGTCACGTCTAAATTATACAGTTGATTTAGTTTCAACTTCTAAATGCTTCATCTTAATCTTAAAAAGTCAGAAAAACATTTGTTTACTCAAAAGGACCAACATTCAGTAGTTCAAATTCATTTATCCGTGTACCTACGCATCTGTATTTCTTTTAAACAAACATTCTTTAAACATTGAGAACCTCTATATTCTCTTTTTCAAACACGTTAAAATTTTGAAATTCGTTTGGACACAGTAATTCAGCTTTTTTTATTTCCTTATCATTAGATAACAATTTCGTGCTTAGAATTGAGGGAATTTCAGGGAGTTTTATCCGTTAATAAGCAGACAAACAACGTCATTTCTTGTGTAATCAAATTTAACAAAGAGAACTAGATTGAGCTCTGGAACCGGAAACTGTCGAGCACGAAGAAGACCGGGATCATCGTGAATGGTTTCTGTGACCGTTATATCGGTTTTTATTCGTACTTTGCACTTGGCTGCGTGAATCCTCACGTAATGAATTCTATTTCACTTTATCCATTTGGTACCGGTAAGTTAAGTGCATCCATCCACCACACTGGGTAACAACAATAATAATTAGCCCCAGCAAAAAGAAGCTCGCCAACGTAAAGTCTCCAGGGGTCAATGTATGCGCAATAAATCACAATGTCAAGCTAATCACGACATAATTCTAGGACATGCCTGCTTGATTGAAAACAAATCACAAAACTTTGCTTTTTTCTCCCTTTTTTTGAAACAGTTAAAAAAGTTATAAAAATAGAAACATAAGTATACTGATGCGAATAAACACACATTTACGAAGAAACATTCACAATTATCCATAGGATAGTTATATTTTAAAACACCTTTTTGCTTTTGACTTCCTCTTCAAAAATTTTACTTTCTACAAAGGAAAACCATAAGAAACAATTTAAAAAAAAGTTCTTTATAAAAGAATAAAAGCAATTTCTTTTAAAAAACAAGAATTTTTTAACAAGAACAAGAAAATTTCAATTAATCAACAAATTTTGGAGGACGTTAAGAAATTTTTTGTAAATTTGCTCCAAAAATGATAATCAAAGAAAAAACACTGCGGCAAAAAATGATGAGAAATAAAATAGAAGGTTACGTAAACGGCAAGATTTGTCGGAGGATGTAGATTAAAAGTGCAGATGTTATTTTATCGAACAACGGGAAAATGGTTTGATTGGCACGCACCACGCGTGTAATGATAAATGGCTTTTATCAGTGGGAAATAAATATATCTCACCTGGGAATTAATTGAGCGTAAAAACTACTCGAAAGTCCAGCACTTGGATAGACACAAAGTAATCCTTAGAAAATTGTATATACTTGTCTCATTGACAACACTACTTGATGACATTTACATATAATCATCTCCACTGTCATCGGCACCAACATCAGTAAACACTTAACAAACTAACACAGAGAAATTAGACACCGGCTACTGTTTTATACAACTGCTTATCAACGATTCGCGTCATACACGATTGCGAGTTAAAAGGCCGCGGTTCCTAAAGCAGAGAAATTATTCAAGTACTGACTGATGGTATTCTGAATGACTGCCACTCGATAAAAATATCACTCCGTGGAAAAAGGTTAATAGTGCCAAGTAAATATTTCTCTTCAAAGCGCCACTGATTATTTACTCATTTAATAAAAAAATAATTCAAACATCTCTGTCATTTTTATTTCAGTTTTTCGTCAAGAAAGACATCTATTAATTTCAATGAGTAAAAAGCAATTAACTAATTTCAAAAATCTCTAATAATTTCCATAGTAAAATTTCTCTCTTTCTTTTTCTAGCCCGAATTAATTTTATAAAAAAAAAAACTATTGAGCCCTCCGAGGAACTAAAGTTCCAAGTCTTTTGTATTAAAGTTTAAGTAAAAGATTGATAAAAATAGGTAGAAATTTTCTAGAAAAATGTAAAGTGAACTAGAGTTTGAGAAAAAAGACAATAAATAATGTAAATTAATTAAAGAAAAGCAATAAATAATGTAAATTAATAAAAAAGAGCAATAAATAATGTAAATTAATAAAAAAAGCAAAAATAAACAAAGCAGTAGTAATTGATGCAATCGAAATATTGTATAAAAGTGATAAATTTGAAAGAGTATATAAATAAGCCAGAGACTTGAAATAGCGTAAATAATTGATAAACTTGAAAGAGTGTAAATAATTGTTGAAGTAGTGCAAATAAAACTTGAAGCAGAGAAAAAATTCACGTGTCATGTCTAGACTTGAACAATAAATGCACCTGACCGATTTTTTATACAAAACTTCTATTTTTGAAATTTGATATAGAAAATTTACTAGACTGAAATTTTCAACAATTTGGCAATTGTCCAGTTATATTATAATTGTGTTTATACTATTTCTGTAACATTTTAAAAACTGCTCAAAATATGCTTGAATAAATATATATGTTGTGCCGAAAAAACATTGCAAAATCTAATATTATTAAAATTCCTTTAATATTAGGCATTAAGACATTCGTAAAATAATTTTAGAACTTCTAAATTCTATTTTCGAAGCAGATCAAGATTTTGGAAAATCTATGCCAGGAGTTGTTTAAAATAGTCTTTAGAACATTAAAAAATGTGATCCATTAATAATGAATGTAAATTAACATTTTTGAAAAATGGCCCATCAGATTTTATATTTCAGCGGAAAGAGTCAGTTTTCAAATTGTGAATTTTACGTAAAATGAAGATTCAATATTACTTTTTATCATTTAAACTGAGACAATATTAAACAATATATATAAATATAAATAATTGAAAAAATTAATAAAAAATAAACGTGTGATAATCGCAGCAAATAATATAAAAATACAATTTTATCTGGCCGTTTTAAAATGCAAACATGAATTACAAATTCTTAAAATAATAAACGAACTTGTTATTTTTTATGAAAAGAGAGACCTTAAATTTAATGAAAAGCAAATCATTTTCCTTATTTAAACATTGATATGAAAAATGGCATACTCTAATAAATCAGAGATTGTCTGTAAACTTGACATTCGATTTCAAGTTTTAAAAATAAGTAAAACACGATGTCTTCCTATTTTTACAAAACTATAATAGCATAAGATATAAAAGAATACCAATAAATAAAATTATAAAAATAATTACAGCTTCACAGATCAACTTGAAGTTAAATTTACATTAAAAAGAAAACAAATATTAAAACCATTGCTTCGTTCATTGTTTTCCAAAAGTAGATCAAATTTTGTAATTATTTTAAAAATATTTGGAATTTACTTGGAATCCACCTCCAAATAATTGACAAATATTTAAACTATTGCAATGCAATTTTTATTCATAATCTGAATTATAGTTTGAAAAACAATTTTTAATTGCATCTAAGTAGAATTTTTAATTGATCCATAACAGAATTTGTAATCAATTAACAATAAAATTGTTCAACTTAAAAAACTCGTTTTATACAATAATAAAGTTCTGTTCTTTAAATTAATGATTAAATTAGTTGGATACCCAATTAGTTTATTTTCATTAAATTAGCATCATTCAATAAAAATTTGGAATCTATCAAAGAAGTGAAAATATTTTTAAAAAATTGAAAATTAAATGTAGCATTGTTATCAACAGTGTGGGCAGAATTTGAAGATAAACAGCAGTTATTACAATTCAGCTTGCAAAGATGAGTAAGACTATCTCAAAACCTATTTTGAGCCCGGAGCAATAATAAACAATTGAAAAAGAAAAAAAATGACTGACAATGACCAGAAGACTCCTTTGCTCATCAAAATAATTGTTAATATAATTAGTATACAAATAAATAACTGCTCCTCACCAATATAATTACTAATTATGCAAACGTCAGTCTCATGAAATAAATATGCGATACAATATCGCACATTTTTTCTGAAATAGTACAAAAGAATGAAAGAATTTAATAAAACTTTAATTTAAACTTAAAGAATTTAATATTGAAAATTGTAACTGTACTTATTTTTCACGTAAAGAAATTTGGTCTTTTAAACATACGAATAAATTAATTAGTTTACAAAAACAATAAGTATGCCAAAATAAATTGGTGAATTTTTACTGGTTGATTTAATCTAGCTTTTTGAATGAAAATTTTGTTGTGGAAAAATTCTATTATGAAGCAATTGTAAATTCTTGTTCTATAAATAAATAGTTTATATTTAATTTAAATAACTTCTTCAACAAAAGTAAGTTTCATTAAATTTTCATTTTACAGATTAAAATGTACTAATCTGTATACAATAAATAAATATTTAATGTCAATAATCAATTATAACTACACTGAAAAAAAAATTTATTTGATTCAAATAACCATTTACTTGTCTATTATCAAATAAATATTTATTTGAACCAAGTAATTATTATTTGAATCCAAGCCAATTATTTGATTCCAATAATAATTACTTGGTTCAAATAAATATTTATTTGATAATAGACAAGTAAATCGTTATTTGAATCAAATAAATTTTTTTCCCAGTGTAACGTTAAATATAATAAATATTTTATAGAATATTGCTTTTAGAATAAATATATACTATTTTATAGAACAATTGCTTCTTTAACGTGGACATTGATTTTAAATTAACATCCAATTGCAAACTTTTTGGCTAATATAAAACAACAAACATTTAATTCTGATAAATTCATTTTAAAAGAATTCTAATAACAAATACCCGAAATACTATTTTGAAATAAGTTTGATTTATTAATAAAGGCAAAAGAGCAAAATAACTAAATAAATAATAACAAACAACAATTAGTAGTAGAAAAAAATAAAAAAATAAAGAGGTAAATAATTTGCTTTCCATCAGCTGCTCCCATTAAGTAATTTACAAATGAAATAATAAAGCATTTGTCTGAGTGTAGGACTTGCAATGTCTAGTTAACGAAACGACAGAAATTCCAATTGAATGAGCTTTAATATGATTCGAGAGCACTATAGTAATTCACTGATCTTAAGATCGGTCTTTCCATCACAAACTTTTACTACTTGAGAAGTTTGCAGCACGCACGGGACACAAGCAATAATTCCAGTGAGCAGCCAGATACGTTTCACGGTTCAATTTTAATTTACGAGATTGGTCATTAATTAGTTGCTTAATTTTAAAATCGTGTATACAATGGATAAATTGACAGTTGCAATTTCACCCAGAGAGCTTTCAAACCGGTAGGCGGTAGACACGATACTGCTGGATATAGTGGTCGAGTTAGTCGTCAGTCGTCACCCTCCCTGCTCGTCTCCCTACCAAGCGAGGACGTGTACGCATTACCGGTGCTATTTCTCATGTCATCCGGTTCGATCTCGTCAATTTTCGTCACATTATACGTCCGGAGGAAGTCTGATTCGAGGTGTGATACGAGAATCAATAACAATTTCGATTTCACCTTTTTCCCTCTTTTATAAAATTAATCAAAACGCGGGGAACGACCTGCCATGCCGCATGCGACGACAAATAACCACACATTTTTAACCCTTTTACAATTCTCCTTGCACGCTACGATCAGAGCATTAGAGACGAATGATCGTTTTTTCCCTGTCGAGCAATTCAATTTTAGTATTCTTTCTACACGAGAGAACATTTTTTACATTGAATCAGTATACTTGCTGCACAAAAATATTACTGACTTATTAATATTGTTAAAAGTATACCTAAACCATTATTGGAATCGAACACGGATTAATTATTTTTCATTCAAAAATAATTATTTGGATTAATACAAAATTTATTTAGGAATAAATATTTAAATCAATATTACGTATTATTGATTCAAGGATATAATAGTTGAGCAAAAAGTACCTTACTTTTTATGCAAGAGTGTATTATTCTTTATATAAGCATATTTTTATATAATAATCGAATGACAAATAAATAATAACGCTTGAAATTTGCAACGGTTTTTTCAGTTCACAAAAACAGTTACACAAAGTAGTTTACAAAAAATACTTTTGCAATTTTCTAAATATTTATTTACAACTTAAAAATTCTATTTTGCATTATTTTTTTACGCACTTTGTAAATTCTTTCTGAAACAATGATTCAGTAACAAAAAACAACAAGGCCTCCCTATGAGGAAGCAAAAGATTCATAGTTCTTCGTATTAACAAAAAAAGGTTTCGAACTTCTGTCTTAATAAATATTTTTATTAATTCAATGATGTGAATACTACTGTCCTAAAAATAAATAGGTACTCTTGAATCTGAAATAATTGTTCTGTGGGTCAGTTCAAATATTATGTCTCGATAAAGTTTTTTTTTTAAAATATGTTCAATTCCGAAAGTTTATTTAAAAGAATTATTTTGTTTTCTTTTCCACTCTTTAATAATTGACATTTATAATAAAAAAAAGGAGAACTAGCATAATAATACCATACAAGTTAACATTAAAAACGTAAATTATATTTTAGAAACAAATTTGCATTCTAAAAAATAAAAGGATAAAAAATTCTTTTGAACGTCCAGAATTTCAAATACAACCAAAATTATATTTTTGAAAGAACAATAATGCAAATTAAATTAATATTTATGTAAATAATGTATTATAATTACCGTAAAACCTATTATGAACATTATTGCATGAATCAGACTTTTATTATTACCATTATAAAAAATTATTTCTATCCCCATTCAAAGTTGTTTTTATGACTTGAATTTAGTCCATAAATTCTTACATTAAATCAAAATATCCCATTTTTTTAGAATTTAGCTCATTAAGCAAACTTATTTTCCTGGAATGCTTAAAATTTGTAATAAAAGTTAAATCCGTACGTTTAACGAAAGGGAGAGTTTCAATAGCAAGGGTTTATTTTTGGACACATGGTGTATAGAAATCTCATATATGAAAATAAAAATAAAGTAAAGTAGAGTTAACAAGCAAGATTCAAATTTAGGAACGGGAAATTAGTGTCAGTGTCAACAATTTTTTAAAATTTAAACGCCTTCAAGATGATTTTATAAATCTATTTTCATTATATCCCAATTTTTTAACTGGTTTGCTTACCATGATGCTACAAAGCGAGACAATATAAATAATACTGGAAATTCATCGGATCCTTACCTGCAACAAAATATGATAAATTAAATTATTTTCAAAAAAAATATTATTCTATATTTATATAAAAGGTAATATTAATGAGCCTTTAGCAATTATAATAATAAAACTTGTGGTTTTTATTTTACTATTATCGGCAGTACTATTAATATTATTTTTTTAAAATTATTCATGATAATATAATTACACGTACACGATTAAGATGTAAAATAAACATTATTGGGAACATTTATAATCACATGATTTTCATTGATAAGAAATTTGCATGAACATTTGCATGACAACTGAAAGCAACAGTTGAAATATAAGTATTTCAAGTGCAATAATAATTTAAGAAAATAAATAAGTAGATAACAAGTAATCTAAGAGTTTATCGGATAACTCAAACTTGTCCATGCATTAAATCACCTTACTTAGCCAGAGGCTTTTAGGGGTGGGGCTGGGTGGGTCAAAAAGGGATGCTGACCGTGCCCGAGGACTGATTAATTAAGACAAGATCGTTTACTCTTCAATCTCCAAATATCCGGCAATATATTTTAATTTCCCAAAACACCCGTAAACAATTTCTTTCCTCATATTTTATAGTACATCCTAAACAAAATATTCTTCCATTTTAATTTTTTCTGCAATAGAAATATAATAGTTTTTTGTTTATTAAAAATCTTGCTATAACCAAATTAAGAAACACAAATTGTTGTCATTTTGCTTCCTCATAGGGAAGCATTGTTTCTGCTCTTCAACCTTTCAATTTTTATACTGCAAAAGTGAGAAGGTAATTTTTGGAAGCAAAATGTCTTGAGGCCTTTTGGAGATAAATTATGGTGCTGCGCTTCTTTTATTTGGCGAGCTTTGTGATAATGAATACCCTTACAAATTTATTCAGCTTGGAATTGGGTATTAATTAACACAAGTATCAGGAGACAAGGGACACTCGTGATTTTAACGAGGTCGATAAAAGTTAACCCCTCGACCTATTTTTCTTCTTATACTTAAAGAAAGGGGGCTTAACACCACGTGTGTTTTTCAATCACGTGACTCAAACCCATCAGACGGAAGATGGTTCACTGGGTCAAAAGGCGCGGCTCTGAAACTTTTTAATGTCTTCGAATGTCATTGTACTCATTAAGAAACAATGTGTGCACACGAAAATCCTACGCGCACTAATTTCCTCCTCATATAAAAATCGCCTTGCAATTTGCATTTTCCATTCACCTCAAAATTATATCAATAAGTTATCAAAAACATACTTTTTACCATCCTTACTTTACTTTTTATTCTGTACATTTTTCTCATACTTATAATTTTTCACCGCACAAATTCAATATTCAATTCACAATATACATACTTCAAAGATAATTTATATTTTTTCTTTCTTACCACTTTTCTTCGAATTTCTCCGATTTTTTAGGATATTTTGACCTCAATTCTAGTTTAAGCAACACAAGAGACTCTGGTGTTTTTTGGCCTATAATGACGTTTTAATGGACGATTTCCTGTTCTCGAGGAAAATATTTTTTGATAGACAGGGGTAAACTATAAAGTAATATTGATATTACAGAAAACAGGAAAGTATAGTTTTGTTTTTAAAGACACAAGTAAAAAATGAAAGGAATAGATAAAAAAAGTGGTAAAAGATAATTCAGTTTTTGTGAAATTTCTATGAATTGTCGAAAATAATAGTTCACTGAATCAATAATCAATTTTTCTGAAAAAAAGAAAACTACTGAATATACTGTTTATTGTATATTTTACTGGATGATTCAAGCGATAAATTTGAGTCATGCTGAATTTACCGAAGCGTATAATTAGTGACAAACCGTGGAACTATATTTTTAACAGCGATTATCAAAAGTCCATTCATTACAAGAGTAAGAACTGTCCTATTTTCCAGTTGCCCACTATGCTCATCAAACCGAGAATCAGCAAGATCATAATTCAAAAGTGAGCAAGTTTGAGTTAATTTCTATGATTCGAAGCAATGACTATTAATTATTATCTACGTGGGGGAGATTCTCGTTTGCTAGAGAAACTTTTCTAAAGCGAAAGCTAATTGCAACCCTGTCACAATTTACGTACAGGTCGCATTATAGAAAGAAAATAAACAACACTTGAGAAAGTTAAAAAACATTATCTGCTAATTATTAGAAAAAATTGCAATTAAGCAAACTGAACCATAGAATTATTTAACAATTTGAATTTATGAAAATTTGACATGGTACGAAATATGGTAAAATGCAAGCTCAAACGAATAGAAAATAAATTGATAAATACTCAATTGGATTTTGATACCTATATTAAAAGCTAAAATTAGGTTTGTTGCGGAAAATATTGTTTTTTACGAAAAAGGGATTGATTTTGGATGATGTTCCTTGTACCTGGATTTTGTTTAGTTGATGTGGGAGCTCCCCGGCTCTAAATTTTGATGCGCAGGGGCAGGGTCAGGAGGTGGTGCTCTCAAGAGTGTATGGAGGTGGAGGATCGCGTGCCGAAGATAAGTAGGTCGAATTGCAGAGCGGAACCAAACGGAATTACAGTTGACGTATTAAACGACCAATTCACTCATAAGCTCAAGTAATTTCTGTATTTCTTTAAATTCCTCAATACCCGCTTATTTGCCACAATTTCTGCCTATTTCACTGCCTAATTATCAAAACAAGATAATTTTCGTTGTAAAATTCCTTACAATGAACAAAAATTAGCCTATTTTGTTGCTTCTTTTCCTTTATTTTACGAAAGGAAAATAGCTGATGCCAATGATTCCTAGAAGGATAGAAACAATTACAAAAATAATGTTCAACAGATTGGTAACGGTTACAACCAAACTGGTAACAGTTGCCATCTTAATGATAACAATCATCTGAAAAATAGTTGCAATAACCATTAGAAATGTATCGATAAGGATGGTATCAATAACAACGAAACCGTTACTAAAAGAATATCCCTATAGCAAAATAGTAATAATCATCAGCAAAATATTAACCACCAGAATATAGTAACAATTACTAGAAACAAGTGCCATTTACTTTTTGTTATTCAAGAATAACATTCACCTGCATGTGAATTTTCTTTCTGAACAGAGATTTGATTAAAAAAGTAAAGATGATTCATTTTCATTCCACTGAATTGTTGAGAAAAAGTCGAAATAAAAGAAGTGAATAAAAATACCCTAGTTTAATTTCAAGTTGGGTATATTTTCTCTAGGAAAGTTTTTCATTTGTAACCATCTTATTCTTTCCAAGAACGTGTAATGCGAATTGATGATAATAAAGAACTTTATAGTCTTCTAATTCCTTTTATGGTTTTTATGGTTCCTGGCCAATTCTAGCGGCTCGCTCAAAAATATCTTTCACGATTTTCACTCAAGAAGTCGTGGAAAGATAGTAAAGACGACTTTAAGTGACGCTTAATGAGCAACTATCGTCTATCTCGCTCTCATAATTATGTCCTATCATTACCATAACGTTTCACACTTCCACTCACAAATGTGAACTTAAAAACTGTACTTCTTTTTTAAATATACTCTTATTACCAGAAAAGCAATTACGTTTAGTTAAGTGCCAATTAACAAAGTTTGCATTAGTCACTTAAACAATATTCAACACTTGTACTAAAACTTGTTTTAATAACGGAAATTTTAATTTTGTAGATCATATTAATTAACCACTTTTAATTAAGTCATCAGACCATTATTAAATTAATTTCAGTGATTTTTTTCTATTTTATACATTTTTATTTCTTCTTTGCCCATACAATTCTTCAAATATAATTTGTTTTTGATTCTTATATATAACTATTGTTATCAAATAAATTTTCATGTTCTAAATTAACTAAGGCTTGTATCGTTACAGGAAAATCTGGTGAAAAAAGTATTTCGGTGTAATTAGAGAAAGGAAAAGTTTTTCTTGATATTTTTTAGATTATCTGTTATATTGAAAAGAAAGACAAATTTTTTGCTTATACATATAGGAAAACAAAAACGATAATTTCACTTTTCTGTCTACCTTTTTAAATGGACTAATTTTCGTGCTTTACTTTGATTACTATGGTAAAAGTAGTGTTCTCTTAACACCGGTAAATCTGTAAAAATTGCGTTCCGGCACATGCATATATATAACGCAAAACAATTGTATTTCTTACTTTTTAGTGCGCAGATGGAGACAACTCTTCAGATATTTCCGGTTATGAAAGACACAGTGTATTCAAAACTCTCTCGTGCTTAAAAGGTATACAAATTAGAGTACTTTTAATATTATAATTACATACATTATGTATACTTCTATAATTTACCATAATCTTACATTATACTTAAAGTGCCACTGTAATCAAAGAATGATTAAATGTAATTAACTTGTTAAATTACAGTTTTATAATTTTAATCCGTTCTACTAACTCATTTAATTAAAAAATTCATAATATGATATAACGCTATACAAAAAATCTTTTACATAAATCGATTTTTCTCTAAATCGTATTTTGCAACCAGTTCCGAAAATCTTATATCAAGATAAACACATATAATTTTCTGTAGAAAATTAAAAAAATTCGATCAGCGGAAGGAGTATAAAAAACATAAACAAAAATTTTTCGTCATGTTAAATGTGAGCTACGTTTCAATGACTTGATTCGTCATCTTCCTCAGGCTCTATTTATTAAACACACAAAATACACAAATTAAACATATTATGTCACAAATTTAACTAAAAAACACATACAAAATTGGTAAACTATAAAAATTACCTAAATGAAAATTTTGAAGTTACATGGTAACTATGTCGAAATAATTATAATTTGTCAACATTTTGACTACACTGACAAGTCAAGACTAAATGAAATTAATTAGAATGAAAACAATATCAAGTGTAAGT
>WNHD01008315.1:0-10527 GCA_011057455.1 Ganaspis sp. Gsp50
GATAATTCTTAAATAAATTAATGTACGCATTTTCGTAAAATAAATTAATAGATTACAAAAATATTACTTCGCAAACTATAATTGTTTGATAATTGGACAAATTAAGTTTTAAAAATATGAATGAATTTGTTTAAAGTAGAGAGGGTTGGAGTTTTGTTTTTTTGAGCAACACCGTCATTTTCGAGTCCGTATAATTATGGCATAATTAAATTATTTTTAATTCATGTTTGTATAGCGAATTTTCAAGCATTTTTTAAGTACTTTTTAAATATAAGCCCTCTTTTTTAAAAATTAAGTTTTATTTTTCACTTTTGAGCACTTCGGACATTTTTTTTTATTTTTTCTTTTATTTTTAATCGAAAGCTGGGATTTTTTCCAATGAAATACATTTCATTTGAAATGGTATAGTAATGAGGTTTTCGGACAATGTAAAAAATAAGCAAAAAAGTTGGGTTTTTTACATTTTGGTAGCTGCTGCAATATTACAATGCAATATTATTACATTTTAAAATCACAGCAATATTACGTATGCTGCTTGGGATTCAATACATTTTTTATTTGTATTGACGTATTGTTATATTCGTATTGTTATCTTGAGTAATTCAATTGTAATATTTTGTCCTGATAGTGATTTACTTTGATTTAACACATACACAAAAATGTGTATTTCTAATTTTCTTTTATTTGTTAAGTTATCTAGCGCATGGCGACAGCATTTACACAACTGCAAATTACTTCCGAGTTGGAAGGTCAACTATTTACTCTATAATTCGCGAAGTTTGCACCATTATTTGGGAAATTCTGTCACCCTTAGTATTAAGGACACGCAATGAAGCGGATTTTAAAGTGATTGCTGATTCAATTAAAGCATGATGGCATTTTTCAAATTGTGCGGGGATAATGGATGCCAAAGAAGTTAAAATCGCAGCTCCACCAGATAGTGGTAGCCTTTTTTTTTAACTATAAAAGGTTCTTTAGCTTCAAGATACTTGCTACATGTGATGCGTATTATAGGTTTACTTGGGCCAACATTGGAAATGTTTGTGAGATATTAGATTGAATTGTTTAATTTTTCGAATTAATAATAATTTCCAATAATAATCAAGAATTATAATTTGTCACAGGTTCTGTTAGTGACTTGTCGACATTTCGTAATACCAGCCTTTACGAATGTTTAGAAAGAGGTGAAGCTAACTTACCACCGCCTTGCCAACTCCCAGGCAGCAATATCTTAATGCCCTATTATTTAATTGGCGATGCAATTTTTACTCAGCAGGAGTATATGATGGTGCAGTATGCAAGACGTCGCGGTCTTAATAGAGAAGAAACACATTTTAATTACAGGTCAGTACTAGAATAAACCAGAGGGCAAGAGACAAAAAAATACGTGAATTAAGGCGTTAACTTCTGTTACATTATCATGAATTATATGAATTTCTTTTGATTAATAAGAATTACTTTCAATTATCTTGAGTTGCTTTGAATTATCTTCAGATACTTGTTCAGATATCCTAATGTAAATTATACTGCACATATAGCACGGAACCTTTAATAGACATTTAATAAAGCTTTCAGTGCAAGACTCGAAGGACTTAATTGCAAGCTCAAAGATTTTTTACCACATTTTTGTTTCAAAAATTCGCTTTTCCCACAAAATTATTTCTGTAATAAAAATGTCAATTAATGAGTGAAAAAATTCGATTCTTTGCATCGAGACGAATCAATTGACCTACATAAAATATACATATATACTTTATCAAAGGATGATATAGCTTCATTAAAATTATTATTTTTTAATAACAGTTCCATTGTGAACATTTTTGTGTACTGAAAAACGAGGCGCGTGAATTCTTCCCAAGTCATTTTAACGAATGGTCATCAGGTCAAATTTGAGTTTGTTGAAAAGTTATTTTCTCGAATTGTCATTCTGTCAAAAACGTATTCTGTCAAAAAGTTATTTTGTTGAAAAATTCTTTTCCGATAGAGCAACTTTTCGACAGAAATATATAATTCGACAAAATGACTTTTGGGATGAATTAACGCACTCTAAAAAGGAATCGACTCTTATTAACAAAACTATGTAAGCGTTTCACTATATTAGACTTTTGCAAATAATTTAACTAAGAGGGTAACAAAATTTTCATTAAATGAATATAATTTTCTACTACTTTTTAACTGTGCAGATTGTCGAGAGCCAGGAACTGCATAGAAGATGCTTTTGGAATAATGGCTGGAAAATGGCGAATTATGAACAGGACATTATGTTTCAACTTAAATGCCTCAGTAGACATTGCACGAGCAGTTTTATGTTTACATAATTTTAGAACAAAGAGATTAGAAAGAGGGGAGGATGTAGACGATGAACTTGAAGACATTGAAGAAAGCACAGGTAATATTCTAATGGCCTTAACCTGAAAGTACAAACAAGCTAGACCCGAACCGTTAATAATCAAATAATAAAGCACTAAACGCAAGATTCTGAAGACTTGATTGCAAAAGTTGATGAAGGTTGCATACATCTGATACTTTTCTCACGAAACTGCATTAAAGCTTCAGTACATGTTAAGGATGATACTCTTAGCAAATATTTAAAAAGCTACAATGATGCGAATTCCTTAAATGAAGCACCCACGGCTGGAAAATACAATATTCAGACCAACCATAGAGATTATACAGTATGCAATCAAATATTAATTGATGTCAATATGTCAAAATTTTGTCTACGTAAGAACCACTATCCTGATGAACTTATGTCAACTTGAATTTTTAAATTATTAAGCAAAACTTCCAATAAGGAAAGGGTTCACGTTTACAGACATTCCGCGAGATATCGATTATTTTAATCAGACAAAATTTTTGAGTAAAGTGGTTGGACTTGAGACCAAATCCATTTCAAAAGGATTTTCCAATTTTTCGTTAAATTGTTTAAAATATTGAATTCTTTGTTCGTGCTAAGTATTAATCTTGAACATTTGAGTGTAAATTCAACAGTATAATCTAGTGTTAAGGGTTTAGGAAATGTTTGTTGCTGTGTTCTATTTTCATATATTGTTTTCATTTTCAGATGCTGCTGATCGTCATCCTGAGGAACGCAATATCAATTATAATGCGGATGACGAAATTGCAGTAGAAGATCGTAAGGCCCAAATTCCAATAAATGCACGTGAAATACGCGACCTACTGTCTGCTTATTTTCAGACTGAAGCTGGTGCGCTGCATTTCTAATTTTTCTACAGATTTCTTTTGAAAGTAATTTATTGCTTCATGTATGCCCTTATCAGGCGTTGACATTTCTGTACACTTCTCGCAAACAATCACTTCATAAATATTTTAACTATTTTAATATAAAATTATAAATATAATTTACAAGCTTCATTCCTCTTGTTTAATTTTCCTGACTACTATTTCAAATTTGGACACCATATCTACAGAGACCAAGTCTCGGTTCTCCATTTAGTGTGATAACCATTTTTCTGTCCGTACACATATTGTTTAAAAGTTTTTGTAACTTTCCGGTTCAAAATTAATTTTTTTGACTCTCGAATCTTGAAAAATCTAGATTTCAAACATGAATTTTCGGATGAAAATATTCCATATATATATTTTAGCGATTTTTGATAAGTAATAACATGTGTGAACATGTACTAACATTTTCGAAATGTTTCTGTAACTTTTCGGGACAAAATTGATTTTTGTGATTCAAAAATCTTGAAAATTAGATATTAAAAACATAAAATTTTCGATATAAAAATTCCATACATCTGTTTTGGCGATTTTTGATAAGTGCTTATGTTCACACATGTAATCATTTAACAAAAATTGCTAAAAAAGATATTTGGAATTTTTTGTCGAAAAATTCATGTTTACAATCTCGAATTTTCAAGATTCTAGAATCAAAAAGCTCAACTTTTGTCCGAAAAGTTACGGAAACTGTACAAAACTTGTTTGAACATGTTTACACATGTGGACACGTATTAGAAATCGCTAAAAAAACATGTGGAATTTTTTTATCGTAAAATTCATGTTTGATATCTCCATTTTTCAAGATTCGAGAATGAAAAAAATTAATTTTGACCCGGAAACTTACAGAAAATTTTTGAAAATGTTGTACATGTTCACACATGTGAACACTTATCAGAAATCGCCAAAAAAGATATATGGAATTTTTTTATCGAACAATTCATGTTTGTTTTACTTCCACTGTAACCTTAAGAATTTGAATTTTATAAGGTTGCAAACTTTAACGTACATTGTTATCGATGTGTTACCATTATTTTCATAATTTAATGAGAAAATTAACTTAATATTTATTGTTTATTTCATAAAGCATAGTCTTTGTTTGTAATTAAAGAATTAAGTCAAAATAGAATTTGTATTCTCTGTAAAGATCTCTGAGAGAATTTCTAACACAAATTTTTTATCTAAGCATTCGATTTTTTGAAAAGGTTTTGAAAGGCATAATATAAAAAGGCCATTCAATTGCAAACTTTTATTCTATGAAACATATTTAGAAACATTATAAAAAGGAAAATAATAATACTGGTTGACAGTAAAAGCAGATAAACATACAATAATGGAAATTAAAGTTGAGAAAATGAAATGTTTATGTCATAATCTACGGATAATTAATATCGACACATGAAAGTAATAATAATTACTTAATAAGAACAGTAGCAACAGTATATAGTTATATACATATAGCATATTGATATTTCATGTTTAATATGTATAATACCGACACAGCTCTAGAATTCCTCTGAATATTCGGATTATTCAAAGGAGTTCTGGTGCTGTGTATAGGTACATTTATTTGACATACAGTAGAAACCCGAATATGCAGGCACGTGTGTAGATAATAAGAGGTAATGAACATTCGAATGATTGAGTTTCTACTTTAAAAACGAACATAATAATAAAAAGAATAAAAAATTAAAAATATCATTAGTTTAATGTTATCTTAAATGTCTACATAAATTACTGTTGTCTGCCGAAATCTTCCATCAGTGCATAAATCTCCACAAACATCTCTTCTTGATACTGGGCATTTAGTTTGTTCCACTCGATTCTTACTAAGTTCAGTATTGCATCTGAACATTGTATTTGATGAACAGGCAACAAGGGTTGAGCTCCTGAACTGCCAGCAGCCATACGTTGTCGCAATTCTAATGTTTGCAAAGATAATAATTCTCTAGCACTGCGATTAATACTTCTCATCTCTTCGCAGCAGCTGACTAGTTCCTTTTCCAATAGAGCATCTGATTTCTTCTTTTTAGAAGCTTGTTTTCTTGCATACTTGTCCATTTTTGGTACTACAGGTTTATTGGTTGAAATCTTATGCTGATTTGCAGTGGTCAAATGTGGAACAACGTTCTTTCTGTTTTTAGGTGTGCGCATATTACTTCCAATAGCACGTTCCCTTCGTTCACCGGGGAGATTAAATCCGGAGCTTCCTTTTCTTGCATCCTGAACTGCTGCAGATTGTGAAACCTGAAATTGAGACTTTGCAACCACTGAATGCATTAAGCTTTTCTTTACGGGATTGACAGTTAAGCTCGAGGGAATGTTATTTGACTGTTTGCGTTTCTGTATATTTTCGTTGCAGGTAGATATCCCTTGCAGGGCGGATTGATCGTACTGAGATTGACAGTTGTTATCAATTTCATGTTGTACCCCCCTCTGTATGCAACCAGTTGTCAAATTTTCAGAAGTATTTGTCTGATGGTGACTTTTCTCAACATTTTCTCTAATCGGACAATAATAGTTTGCCTCAGATGGGGGTTGATCCGCTTGTATCTTGTCAAAAATAATTTCTCCGTAAGAAGTATTGTCCAACTCCTCAAGTTCTTCGAAGAACAACTCCTCTGTTTTTTGGATTTCCTGCAAGAGATCTACGCAATTTTCATCATGAGAAAGTACTTCGGTATTTCCATTGTGTACTTCTTGGTAAGACGTTCCTGGAGTTGGTTCACCTCGTTCTGACTGCATGGTCTGCAAGCTACAAGGTGAAGTATTTGTTTCCTCATAATGAAACCTGCAAAATTGTTTTTTTCAGAATAATGATCCAATGGATATAAGGAAATCATAAAAATAACTTAACCATCCAAATTTTTGAATCCACAAAATATTCCATTCTCATTTTCTTAAATTTATATGTATAAAGATAAATGAATGAAAGAATTTTTAAACACTAGAACACTCAGCAATAATTTCATTATGTACTGTAGGAATCATCCACATTTTACGTGATATCCTTAAGGGCAGGATGAAGGCAAACAAAATATCATACTATACTGTGATTTGACATGAAATCAATGGAAAATAATTCACGCAGAGGTGTAGGGGGTCTCAATTAAAAGAAATGTATTACGTAATATATTAATGACCTAAGTACCGTGATTACTGAAGTATAAGAAACTTGAATAAAAATTACCCTCTGTGATTCATGTACGGCTCCAGGTAGCTCATCGCAGTGTAGTACTGCCAATTTTTGTTACCTATCTTGTGCTACCTACAAAAAGCACTTCGAAGAGCTTTCCAGCAGTCTTTGGGATCTGGAAGTGAAAAAATATTATATATAATTAATTTTCTTGAAACACAATTGTGGATTCTTTATTTTCCTTGCTCTTTCTTAAAAAATTAATCAACACTTGTGCGATGCAACTTGCGAAAACGCTAACAATTTGGAAATATTTGATGAAGTTGGTAAGACGATAAGTAGCAAAATTTATTATTGCATATCCGTACTATATAAGTATACTCTAAAATAGAATCCATTTTTTTATAAATTATATACAAAATCGTTTGGGGTTTTGTAATTGTTTAATAAATAACATATTTCACATAATATAAGGAGGAATTAATCTTGCAGGTGAAGAATTTACCTTTACATTTATTTAATAAGTTTAATTGTCATTATTTTAAAAAAATACATATTTTAGGAATTTATTGATCTTCTACTTTATTATTTTGATGGATATTGAAGAAAATGTTGCATGGTCATGATGATATCGTTTTCAGCTTAAGAATTAAAGGACTTTAAATGAAAAGAAGAATATAGAGCTTACAATGTACTTAGTAGAGAAAAATGATAATGTCAGTTTGAAAAAAATTACCAAAGAACTTTATACATTCTAAACCAAATAGAGAATATAGAAAAAAGATAATACGTAGTTGTAAAAAGCTTAGTGATTGTAGTAAGTAACAACCTTGCTTTTCAATGAAAATTTTCAATGAAATTACAAATGTTCATTAAAACTTAAGAATAAGTAGTTAAGAAATAATAATTCAATATTAAAAAAAAATGAATAATCTTATATTGAAAAGTGAAGAAGTGAAGAAGTTACAACAATTTTATATAATTATATTAATATGAAAATGCGAAATGTACGTTTTTATTTGTTGCAAGTTAAATCAGAAACGGCATAAATAAAACACATTTAAGAATTTCTGCTTGTCCTGAGGAAAATTATTTTCTTTTCAAGGTTATGTTTAACATTTAAAGTGCAGATAGTGAACACATTATAGTAGTTAACAAAACACTCGGAATACATTAATATATTTATTTGTAAGAAATAATTACTTTTTAAGCCAATCCTTTTTCTCGCTAGAGTCAGTATTACAGTCTCTCGAGCATTATTTTTCACTTCCTGGTTGTACCTCTTGCTAGTGTCATATAAACATTTATGTCCAGAGATAATTTTTATTAACGCCAAGTTTACTTCTGGGGTAGAATCCATAGTTGACGTATTAACGGTAAACTAATAATTACTTTATATATATCTATTCACGTACACAATTTTGAAATTGAAATGTTTGTCTCAAGAAAACTAGTAACTGGTGCTGAAGCTAAAGTACTAAGAACATAGAAACACTGCGGTAAACCCCAAACGCAGGCAATATTAGGGTGAATTCACATATGGTGGATGAGGAGATTGAAGGTGCACTTACAGCCCAGGTGCCTGCGTGAGCGACCTAAACTGTTTTCCACTGATGCGTTTTTGGTTTTTGAAGTCACAAGTTAAACTAGGGGTAAAGTCACATGCAGAGGATTAGGAGATTAGGGAATAGAGATAGACCAATCAGAAAATGTTTTCCAATGGAGACAATTTTCTGATTGGTCTATCTCTGTTACCTAATCCCCTAAGGGTGCAGTCACATGCGGAGAAATAGAGAAATAATAAAATAGAATAGACCAATCGCATAATTGGACACATTAGAACATACTTTTTGATTGGTCTATTCACCCTGAATATTACTATCTTCAAACCTCAAAGTTGCACAAAACTTCCCATCCCTGCTTCTTGCAACTGCGGGGTTGCGCAGTTACGCGTAACTCGAGGTTTTCGACGTATGTTTACATAGTTTGTGACATGAAGTAACATACGTAGTTAATATAAGTTACCCCCCTCTACTCAAAAAACGCAATGTGTAACAAATTTTGCAAGTAACATACATAGGTAACATACGGTAAAAAACTATGTAACATACATGAAGTATGTTACTTACCCATCCCTGGCCAACTGCCAAACCAAAACTAACAAAACCAACACAACACCTGAAGAAATTCGAAAAGTTTAGTGTATGCAATCAATTGCAATGGAGAACACTCAGGAAGTAGATTCGTGTGAAATCTTGATGGATTTAATTTTCCGAATTCCTCTGATACATGATAAAAGATTAGAGGATTACAAAAATGTTTGCAAGAAGAAGCAAGTATAGGAAGTCATCGCTTCAAAAATTTCTGCCATTACGGACAAAGAAACGTCAGGTAATTACATTTATTTATTTATTTATTTCTGTTGTGCTGCACAACTATGCATGTGTATAACAGAAAGTTGTTGATAAAAATTTCCTCAATGAAGATGCATACTTTTTTGGGGTTAACAATTGTAGCAAAGACATACGATAAGACTAAGTCAGTTAAAAGGGACCTTATTTCGTTCGAAAGAAACGATTTTTGATTGATTAGTGATTTTAATAGAAAAGTAGATAATCTACTTAACATACGAATTGTATATATTATCCGATCATTTGTTTGCGTTTGTAGTTCAGTTTTTCAGAATAACTATTTTCAGTTTATTTCAAAGAATGTAATTAGGGAATTTAAAATAGAATTGTAGAAATTTATAATTACCCAATAAGAAGAAAGTAATTGAGAAGTATTTAATTTTTTGAATAATTCTGAATACGTTTTTCTTCCAATACATTTGAATCCAACAATAGGACTAACTATTAGCTTTAAATGAATTTCTTTTTAATACCAATTTCTAATATTTTCTGATTTTTCTAATCTCTTTTAAACCCTAAATAATATTTTATCTTTTAAAAATGTAACGAAAAGAATCACCAGTTCGAAGAATTGAACTCGGGTTTCCACTCTCTTCAAACCAATTTAGCGAAACTTTGTGATTACCAGCTATAAGTGTGCAGCTGATTCAATCAGCATATATACACTGAGATTTAGCGAAATTTCATTGTTTAAATCAGGGAAATTACACTGATTACTCAGTGTATATTAGCTGATTGAGTCAGCTACACACTTATAGCTGGTAATCAGCAAAGTTACGCTGATATGTTTTAAGAGAGCAGCGTACCAGTCAGGCACTTGTTCGAACTGCTATAACTGTCTGTACGATGTTTATTTTGATTTTTAAAATATGTCCTTTACTAAGATTAAATACAAGAAAATAATGTTATTCTTTTGTGACTGAAATGGATTGGAAAACATTGGGAAAATTAATGAAAATTTAAAAGAGACAGTTATTTAAGAGGTAATTCTTAACTGTTGTATAATATTTTTGCAGTTCCAGAGTTATTGAATAAGTGGAAGAAGTTAAAATTGTAGTATGCCAATGAACGCGCCAAATTAAAAAAGTATACTCCTTCCGGTTCAGGCTTGTCGACTAATAAACTTGCGTCTGACTGGCCTTACTTCCACATGATGTCATTCATGGATAAATGCCCAAAAGATAATGAGTGAGTTAATTAATGTATAAATAGAGCTGATAAAGTTAAATAATAAAAATGTCAAGGAGTAGGGCATTTTTTCTATTTCATTTTAAAAAATTGTTTCAGAACTTTTGAAAGTGATTCCTATAGGATGAATGTTCCTCCAAATCATGATGACAATGAAGGTAAATGTCAGAAATAATTATTTAATATTCCATTAGTTTAAAAATGGCGTCGTGCTGTTAACACGTAAATTTATCGCTCTGGCTAACTTCTTAATTCTAGTGTCCTTGTTTTCGCAGTGATATTATTTTAAGTGGTGATCCGTGTATCTCGGTGCGTTACTTTTGTTACTAAAATGTGGCATTATTGTTGGGATTCTTTGAACAGTTTTTGAAGCTTTTTCTCATGTTAAGAAACATTTCGGTTTTCCATGTGGCTTGTGAGTTGAATCATCTTTAGTTGCTTAATTTTTATTTATGTTTCTGAAAGTTGTGAACTTGGTACAGTGACGTTTGGCGAGTCTTGTGTTGGTGGAATTTATTTGTTTTTTAATAAACATTGATTAAATATATTAAC
>WNHD01008316.1:0-11050 GCA_011057455.1 Ganaspis sp. Gsp50
AACACATCTGAGTAAGAATTTCTAACACGGACTGAAAGGCTTCTCCCACCTAGATAACTAGCAACCCAGCAACACAGGTCATAGGAGAATCCAATATTCTTTAACTTATTTAAGAGAATTTGGTGATCCACCCTATCAAATGCCTTGGATATATCCATGTAAACTGCATCGGCCTGACCACCCCGATCCAGAGTTGTTGCAACAAAATTTGAAAAAACTGCCAAGTTGGTTTCAACTGATTTCCTCTGCATGAAACCATGTTGCTCATCAATAATATGACTTGACATTTGACCAAATAAGATTCCGTGCATGATACTCTCAAATATTTTAGAAAATGCATTCGATAAAATGATAGGTCTGTAATTAGACACCTCATTCTTGTCACCAGATTTGTGAATAGGAATAACAATTCCTTTTTTCCATTCGGAAGGAAATTGACAAAGTAATAATGATTTGTTAAACATGACCTCAGAAGCAGAGGTGGAATATCGTCTGGACCTGAGCCTTTAGATGTATCTAAAGATTTTAATTTATTAAAGATATCGGTCTTGCTGATGTATGGAATGTTTAAAGATATAGAAGAAACTATCAAGGACTCCTCAATATCCAGAACGGAACTAACATCACTATACACAGATTCAAAAAAGGCAGAAAACAAATTAACAACATCTAAATCATTTGTAGCTGTAATATTATCGTGATGCATTTCAGTAGGCATAGATGTAGACTCTTTTCGCAATGAATTTGTATAGTTCCAAAAATGTTTTGTATTAGAAACAATCGAGTTTTCAACTTCGGATATAAACCGAGAATAACAAAAATCTGAAAGGCGCTTACATTCTCTTCGTAGAAATGAAAAACGATTATAATCGACAATGTTGTTAGTTTGCTTGTAGGTTGCGTGCGCATGTTTTTTTCAGAATATTAAATGTTTGAGTTCATGTGAAAACCAGGAGGGAAATTTAGATACACGTATTCATTTAATGGGAACAAAAGATTCTATGGCTGCATTGACGTAAGCATAAAAACTCAAGATGTCATCATCAATAGAATCAGAGATAAGAACTTCCTCCCAGTTGACACTTTCCAAAAAATGATTAAACGCAACGAAATTTGTGTTCTTAAAATCGTAGTAGAATTTAGAATCGTTGTTGTGTTCTGTAATTAAGTTATTATTCGCAACAAATGTTAATAACAAAGTAGGGTGATATAAATCGACAGGTAAAATAGCATCCTCTGTATTAGCCAAATAATAGTTACTACTATTAGAAAAGATTAAATCTAAAACATTACCATAAAAATTAACAACATTGTTTATTTGCATTAAGTTGATAAAGTCGATTGTTTCTGAAACTCTGTTTGCTATTAATCTCTGAGAACGTGATGCATTCGTGGTAGGATTACAAGACTGTACAGTAGGATCCAATATGTTCCAGGAAACAAAAGGCATGTTAAAATCGCCACAAATACAAAGTAAAGCATTCGGATACATACTAGCCACTTCATCAATAATTCCGCACGAATCAGAGTACACATCATACCCACTGTTGGGTGGAATGTAAAAAGCTCCTAAAATATAAGTATTTAATTTAATAATACATTTTACAAAAATATGTTCCACAGTACTATTACTTGTCACAATTTGCGTTGAGTGAGAAGAGTGTCTAGCAGCTATCAAAACACCACCACCACGAGTATTGTCACTTGTGTCGGTGTTTCTGTCACACCGATATATAGTGTGGTGCGTGAAACCCAGCTCAGAAGAATTGAAACTATCTGTTAACCACGTTTCCGTGAAAACATAAATGTCATGTGACAACAGTGGTATAGCCCTACGAAGATTTGGCAACTTTGTACGCAAGCCTCTCACGTTTTGATAATAAAGAGTGAGAGTAGTATTACGTGAGGAAGACAGAAGAGAACATGATGCATGGTGGGGCGAGAGAGCACATGCAGTTACGGGGACTGATGACTGACAGTTTTCGACGATGTGCTTGCAGACACCTGGTGTTGAGTACCCGTCTTGACAATCACTGGCCTCCCTCGACGGTAAAACAGTCTCAGATTCTGTTCTCCATTCTGTTGTCTCTCTAGCAAGTTCTTCCTCGTTTCGGATAGTTCTTGCAGTTGCAGCTTTGTCCTGTCCGAAACCAACAATATGTCCTTCAAATAACCTGGAGGAGTTTGACCTCGTTTGGTAATCATGAATTTCGCATGTATTTCCTTCGCAACCTCTGCATTTGGACACTGGATTTTTAAGGGCCTCTGCTTGTGACGTTCCTGCACAAATTTACCAATTCTTTTGAATTTACAATTTTCGAGTGAATTTGGGGATATAATGTCTTTGAGCAAAACTGACACACTAACAGAATCGGCTTTTGTAAGATCAGTCAAAGCAAGGGAGGGATCGGGTTCAGGTAAACCAAACAAGACAATGTTGCTCTTACGAATCTCTCGATCCTCGATTTCTTCAGAGCAGGATCGTATTAGGTTGTTTACATCAGATAGAGATGAGATTTCCTCCGCTTGATTTCTCGACGTTTCCTCCAGGTCCATACCCTGTCGGTAAGGTCGTTAACCTTGTTGTCGATGTTGCTTATCAAAGTTAGCGCATTATCAATTTTTCCAGATAATTTTGATGAAAGATCATCAACCGATTTTTTGAAAGATGTTGATAATTGCTCATTGAGTTTATTGTTAGCATCAATGATTATTTTTGCAATATCAATCGCAGATAATGAGGAAGCACTAGGTCTCTGTTCCAGATTATTGAGGTTAGATGATGACAACGATCGCGGTTTACAGCACTTAGAAAAATATCCGTTTTCCATTTTATCAACTAATAAAGCACAGTCACGGTGATAAGGAGTATTACAACCCGGGCACCTTGTTGCTCTGGTCTCAACTATATTCTTACACCACATACAAATTTTTTCTTCTTTGGGATAAATCCGAGCTAACACTGACAACAAACAAGATAATTATTGTCTTATTTGACTGGGAAAGCCAAAACGGACACTTGGGACAATTATTTAGACTTATAAACTCAAAAAAGAAATAAGAAAACTTAAAAATACTGAGAGCGCCACGAATCGCGTGCTGATCAGTAGGCAGCCATATTAGATCAATCAATCAAATTTATTTAATGCAAATTTTAACTGATTTAAAAAAAGGATTTTTAATTTTAGAAACAATAGAATACTTTATAATTAAATACAATGAATTACTTACAGATGAAAGCCACAAAAAAGAACTGTCAAAATTTAATGGCACATTTTATAAATCGATATTCATTTCTGCTAAATTCACGTATTGTACAATTGAATATCGGGCTGATTATTTTAACACGCCTAGAGTGTAAATCAAACTATAAAATGTGTAAACAATTAAAATAAGAAGAAATATTGTAGAGTTTAATTTGTACCATGTGGAATATAAAATAAACCGACAACATTTTTAACCATGAAATTTTCTGAAGATTCCTTATGTATTTCTGAAAAAATTTAAAAATGTAAAAATGAAATTAAAAGCAGATTTCAAGCAATAAACACTACCTTTTTCCGAAAAGAAAGTGTTGCGAAAGGTGAAGGTTTACTAAAAAGTTATCGTGTTTGTCAGGCTGCTGAATTGGATGCTACAAGGCAAAAATGAAGTAACTGTTGGAATTTTTAAGAGAACCGCCTACAAAAGATAATTTAAATTTCTATAATGTTAAAGTAGACGTAAGTTAAATAAAACATTTATAATAATACAACAGTAATAATACATAATTCGTAGACTACATGAGTGTATTTCTTTTATAAGAATTTTTTCTTTAACTTTTTAAATTCACAATGTAGTAGTGAAAAAATACTAATTTGGTTTTCAGTGCTAACCAGATGAATAATCGTCATAAATATTAATTATACAGATTATTTTCTGTTAACAAAATTTGTTTTAAAAACTTAAATATTTTTCAGTTAAATGAAGCCGCGCGTCGAAGAGGGATCCAACCAGTAAAATGTCAATTTTGAGAAAAATGGAAAAAAGTGAAATGGCATCAGTTTAAGCAAACAATAGGTTGAAATGTTTAAAAATGAGATGAAATAACTATTACATATTGATTTATTCAATATTAATTTATTATAAAAACTTGAGTTCATTTTAATAAAGTGGAAGAGGGATCTATCTGATTTTTCTACTTAGATCCCTTTTCTACGATTTAATAGTTTTACATGACTCAACAGTTTTCTCAAGAACTCTCGAGATAAACATCACTTTAATGAAGTTGGCGTTATTTCATATTTTTTAAATACTGTACATTTGTCAGGTTAAAAAAAATGTTTACTAATTAAGTTAGATCCCTCTTCCACAATGTTACTTTTTTAGTATTAGAGCTCAATTTCTCTGCTTTTGGTCTTTCTTAATGGCAATTATTTTCAATTATTGAATTTTTTAGCTTTTTTCTTTTATAATTTTTCCATTTTAAATAATTATTTTCTTATTTTATAGATATTTTTCATAATTTTTGATATTGGTTAATAATAACCTGTAATTAAACAGTTGAAATTTTAGAAACAGACCCCTTTTCCACGATAGAAATTTTTTTTAATAATTTTCAATTGTATATTATATTTTTCTATTTAGTTAAAATTTGATAAAATATGAGTTAGATCTCTCTTCCAAGCGCGACTGCAAATATCGATAGATCAATTTTAGACACGCATTGCGGTGGTAAGGCTGGCAAGAGATTTTGTAAACATTTTTACGTTTGTTATTAAAACAACCCACCACGCAGCAATTTCTTTTTGATCCTTTATTTTAGTTTAGAAACGTCAAAACAGTAAATACAAGAAAGCACCTGACTATTTAAAGTTTTCACCACCAGGGGGCACTGACGACATACTTCAGAACTCTATACAGTTAGCGTTTTGCGAGTGAAGTACTTTCTGTTGTAGACGGTCACATATGCTTAATATACAAAATTCAAATCCAGTTTCCAGATGTAGTACAGCCAATCTAGCATTATCTTGGGGAAAGAATACCCGAAGCTATTTTATTTCATAAATCGTTAGTGGCACATGTAACTAGCATAAAACCAAAAAGTTGTGATCCCCTATTCGAGGAAAAAAAAGGGGGGAGGTTCAAAATGTAATTGATGTAATTTTTCTGAAAAACAGTAAATTGTACTAAAAAATCTTTCATATATACATTGTAGAAAATGAAATTCCTTACATTTGATCTCATTCAGTCTCTACTGTACATATAGGGTTGTCAGAAAACAATTTTTTTTAGAATAAAATTGCAATAGTGCGAAGAAGTTGCTTTTTGGACTCAGTGAAGAATATGCAAAGTTTCAGATTCATTAATTGATGTTTTCTGTCGCTATCAGAAGACTAAAAATTTGCATTTTTTTAAATTGTAAATCACTATTTCTAACATAAAATAGTATTATTACGAGCTTTTCGCCCGCTTTTTATTGTACCCAGAACTCACCACGTGGAAGTAGCTGCTCTTCGAGTTCCTATTTTTGGTATTTTTTGTGTTTTTGTAGTATAATTCTTTTTAAGTTCTTTGTTTTATTAATTTTTTTAATTTCTTGTTTTATTTTTATCATTGTTTATTATGGTTTGAAATTGCAAATTAAGGCCAGGTTAGATGGAAAACTGACTCTTGTGATTGAAAGTGGGAATATTTTTTTTGGACTGCAAGGTACAACGAATACAATCGTCTCTAGCATCACTACCGCAGACTTGCTTATACGTTTCGGTAACCAATTTTACCAAGCGTTACACTGCAAGGGTGTGGTAAGGATATGAAAAGAACTCTCACTCTTTGTATCCTTGTCCACTTGTGACCATATCGATGAACTCTTGATTAAGCACATTTTCGTAGAACAAGTGGTGAAATGGCGCAAGATCTGGACCAATCAATCATTTTGTGATCATTCTTTGCTGATAATATTAATTTTGTCAAACTTTACTTATTGTTAGGGTTATTTTTGCTTACATTACCTAGTTGTCGAGCTTCCAAAATTCATCTCAGAGCCCCGGACTGAACTTCAATCCTCTCGTCAAAAATCATCGCTGCCAACATATTTTCTGGCAATGCTCAATGTATACAAACAACAATCTTTAATGAAACCTCTTTAATGAATTTGTCCCAGATAATTTTCTTACTAATCCGAACTTTTTCCGGATTTAAGAAATGAGTGCAGGATAGTTTTCGGATGAAGCCAGACTCTTTATAATTCAGAATTATAGTGATTTTAGTGATTTCATTTGTACAGAAATTATCCGAATTTTCTAGCAGTGATGGATATTTCTTTCTTTTATACGAAAGCGATTTCTAAATCGTCACTATTGCAAGGCTAGCAGTTATACGCCCGCTAAAGCGCGCGAGCATTATCTAGAAGATTCTTAAATTACTTGAATAGAATTTAAATCAAATATTTATTTTCATTTGTATATGAAATTTAAAAAAATTGCCTTTAAAACTAGACTTAAAAGACTGAAACAATCAGCTTTTTTTCTACTTCTTTGCAATTCATTATTTCTACCCTTACAAAATATTATCCAAACTTCAATTCTTTACATTTTACTCTACTCAATTATTCTGAAATTTTGAAGAATAAGTACTTTTAATAAAGTTTATAAAATTTTGAAATCAACATTTTAGCATTTTTTGAAATCTTTAAAAATTCAGAGTTTCTACAACTCTGAAGAACATGGAAAACTTGGAATTCTCATGAAATTTCAATAGTCAATTCAATAAATACTTCAGTTTACTTCAAAATATTTAAAAATTCTTTAAACTTTTAAAAAATACATCAAAATATGTGAAACACCTTAAATTACTTTAAAAAATATTTTTAAAAAATTTAAACCACTTAAAACTACTTCAATATATTGAAATATACTTAAAATTACTTTAAAATATTTTTAAATAATTCAAAATATACAAAAACACTTTAAGATCCCGTGTGGAAAAAGCCCCGTTCGCGCCCTTGTATTGGCCCTTAAGGATTTGCCCTTACGAAAAGCTGAAAAATTCATGAAGACATATCCATGAGGGCCAATGCAAGGGTCCGCATAGATTTGCCCTCATGGATCGCCCCTCGTGCGCTCCTGCCACGGACCCCGGTGTCGTGTGGGCGCGAACGGGTCTTTTTCCACACGGGAAAGCAGACAATGGTTTTTTAATAAAACTGAGCTCTATTATTTCTCTTAATACACCGTATTTGAAAATAAGTTCAGCTGTTCAAATGACTTTTAAATCTTTCATAGTAATCTCAAGAGCCACCAATAGACCAGTTGGCTAGGTACTTGACTTTCGTGCAAAGTGTCCTGGGATCGAGTCCGCCGAGCGTAGATTTTAAAAAAACTAGTACAATAAATATAAGTGTAAAAAATCGTAAAAATCGTCAATTAACCTTTTTTTGCTTTTTTAGTAACAATAACATTGTTTATTTAAGAAAAATTAGCAATAAACAATGCAAAAAGTAATAATAAACATTTTTTTGCGAGGGCAAAGACGAAAGCAGGCAGGGGCAAACGTAAGGGCGCCCTCGTAGATTAGCATGTCGTTTCCACGCGGGATACTTCAAAAAATTAAAATATACTTAACAAGTAGAAAATTATATTCATTTCATGAACATTTTGCTTCCTTATAGAGGAATTTTTGTACAAAATTCAACCTTCAACATTTTGTAATAATTCAAAAAGTATCATTTTTTAAATCTAATTATAAAAAGAATTTAAAAATTTATTAAAAACTATTTTAAATGTCAAAAGTAATATAAAATTGTCACTTATTCTATTAATTCTTTCAAAATATGTAATTTAAATTGGTCAATCGATTTGTTTGTAATAAAAATTATTATAATAAAAATGTAATTGTAATAAAAAAAATAATAGAAATAATAAGAAATAATTGTAATAAAAACTCTATCAAGTTTTCATTACAATACATACTTTATATAGATCAATCTTTTTTGTTTCAAGAGGAACATTTTTCCGAAAAGAACTATAATTAAAAAATGAAAATTTAAAGAGTTATGTTAAAAAATCGAACTTTAAATGTCAAAAATTAGAAAAAATTGTCATTTACTCCTTTATTTCTTGGAGAAATGCATTCTTTATATAGGTCAATCGATTAGTTTTTTAATGTAGAACAATTTTTCAAAACGAACTATCATTGAAAAATAAAAATTGTAAGAGTTATTTGAAGGAAATCGAATTTTAATTGTCAAAAACTAGACAAAATGGTCATTAAATCTATCAATTGTTGGTAAAATATATACATTATAGTGGTCAATTGATTCGTCTCGATACAAAGAATATAATTTTTTGATTGGTGAATTATATTTTTTATTAGGGAAAAATTTTCTCTAAAAACCCGTACTTTTTTAAGAAAAAACGATCTAAAAAATTCTTGTGTCCATTTCTAGATTTTTATGAGTGTAATATACAATCAATAATATACAATATTGATGAGAATGTAAGAATATCTTGTAAAAATTCCTGTGCTGTACCATGAAAGCGATATAAGTTGTTTTTACCGGAAAAAATACTAGACAATTCCGTAATAAATCTGCTAGAAAATACGAGACAGTACAATAAAAATTTGGTGAAGGGATAATTATGACACGTTTATAAGTAATAGTACAGTAATTTGTTCCAGAATTTTCCTTCCGTACACGGAAAGAAATCTGATAGTATTATTCTATCCGATAGACCGATAGAGTATTTCTATTACACGTCACTAGTACTTTTCATACCGCATCATAGGATTATTGCATCGCCACCATCTACTTTTCAGGCCATGCCATATAACAATTAGTCTATCGCCACTACTAGGCCACTACTAGGCCAGAGCGATAGACTAATCATAGTAGCGTCAGATAGAAATACTCTATCGGTCCGTCAGATAGAAAAATACTATCAGATTTCTTTTCGTGTATAGACAGTTAAAAAAATAATATTATTTGTTTACAAAATACAGTTCTAGTTGAAAACAACTTTTTTCATTGTTTTATTAATAGCATTTAAAATTTGAATTTAAAAGATTTCAAATAATTTATTAAAATACCAATTTTAAAAAAATGATTTTCATAATTCAGATAACGTTGAGAAATACTAAAGGATGATTACGATTATGTAAGTTAATTCCTTCTGACTTATTGACTTACAAATTTTACAGGATTTCTTAGAATTTTTATCCTATTTTATGTTAGTTTTAATGGATATTCAAAAACTGTTAAGATGCTAAGTTTTTGAATCCGTATAATTATGGCACAACTTAATCATTTTTAATTTATGTATAGCGAAAATTTTAAAGCATTTTTCATGCACTTTTTAAATACAGAGGAGTTTTTTTTCAAACAAATTTTTAACCCCCCTTTTTTCAAAATTAAGTCTTTTCACTTTTGAGGTCTTGATACTGTCATATATGGCAATTATTTACCAAAGTTACATTCTAATTTTTGACTGGGTCAGTTCAGGAATAATGACTCAGGTATATTTTACTGAAAAAACTCAGTAAAAGTTGGACAGAATGATATTTCAGTAAATTCTATTGGACTGATTTGTGAGAGAGAGTCTAACAAGCATGTTGGGTAGATTTTACTGCGCTGCGAAGAAAGACACCAAAATATTTTGAAATAAAATTTTTGTTGTCGAATGACGACACCCTAAATTCTTGAGGTGACTTAAATTACACTCTTTATTTTCTACCTAAAATTTAACTTATAAATTAAAATGTACAAGTTAAAGGAGACTCGAATCCCCGACCCTACACTACAGCATGCTGACGCTCTAACCACTTGCGATACAAAACCTTATGTGAATATTATGCGACTTATCTATTCGAGTTACAAGAATGCTTGAAACTTGATGGAGATATCCCGGCTATAGTTCCACATAGACAGGTGTTAGATTTTATTCAGCCGCTGAATCAAACTCTGTTGAAATTTCGTAGCATTATATTTTTCCTCACTTAATGCATTTTTGTCCAACTTCTACTTCAAATTCCGTTAAAATTTATTTATTTATTTATTTAAAATTAACTGACTTAATTTTCTCAGTGTATAAAACATTAATAAGAAGAAATTAAAGTAAAATAAAAATTCTGTAGCGAAACAACACAACACAGTACAGTAGAACCCTGGTTAACCGAGTTCAGTTTATCAGAGGTTTCGATTAACCGAGGTGACATAAGAAAGAATTTTTCCTAGTTTTCATCTACGTTATTTCAGTATCTACTATTTTGAGAGCTCTGGAGAGTCTCTTTACAGGCTCAAGAGAGGATTTTTGGAGGCTGTGGAAAGACTTCTTAAAGACTCCGTAAAGACTCCTTGGAAGCTCTATGGAAGCTTCCTTGAGACTCACATCAGGATAAGCTGGCTCTAGGAATGTTCTAGAGAAGTTCTGGAGAATCTCTGCAGAGGCTATACAAAATTCAAATAAAAGCTTTGGGGGTATTTTGTATATTCAGTTGGAGCCACGAAACCGTCGATTGCAAACGCATTGTAACTGCTGTTCGTACTGATTTTTTATAATTGTTACTTTAATAAATTGTTTGAAATTTTATAAATTATAGTAAATAAAAATCAGTTCCTTGAATCTTATAAAATCTTGTTCAAAGAGAAACAATGTTTAATTAAATCACAAAAATCATTGACTCCGGATTATCAGACTTCATTCTTAATCCGATATAGGTCCGGTACACGTTAGTTTTTTCCATATTACTTCTTCCATTTTGTATTTTTCGCATATTTCTGGCTGATAAATTGAGTTCTTTTAAAAAAAATTAGTTTATTTATAGCAAATTTGTACCTATCTGAAAAAAATCTATTGCCAAACTTTGGTAAATATACGTTAATCTTTTCAATCTTGACAGCCATGTTGGATATCCTATTCTAGTTTATACACATGCGACAGTTCACAGTTGTATACGGGTCATTTCATTTAAGTTGTCATATGCTGCTCCCACAAAAGTTCAGATGGCAAGTTTTGATTCTTGTATTAAAAAAATTTTTTGCTTCCTCATAGGGAAGCCTTGTAATCGTGCC
>WNHD01008317.1:0-11741 GCA_011057455.1 Ganaspis sp. Gsp50
AGGGGACGAACTGTGATCCCTGCAATAAATTCCCTGATATTCATAAAAATTCCCTGGTATTTCCTCATTTTCCAGGTACTGCAGACACCCTGAGTGTAATAAAATTTTTCAAAACATTGTAATGGCAACGTAAAAAAGTGTCAATAGTAGCTTTTTTCTTAAAATATTAGTAAAAAGTGTCATCAACTTAAAAAAAGTGTCAAAAAGTGTCAATAGTGGGGTGAGCCCGAGGCCTGTGATAATAATCCTCACAATGACTAATTAAAAATGTGGAAATTTGTTTTAATAAAGATAAAAATTCCAATAAGACTCGGCGAAAAAGAAACAGAAGTGATTCTAAAAGGAGAAAGTTGTATAAATCCGAAAACTAAATTTGTGGAACGAATGTCCTGTTATAAAGATGAATTTTTGATTCCTGAAGTTTCAGTATATTTTAATATTGAAAATCTAATAATTCCCTCTATGCTGACACAGTCGATGGTTACAAGGATGATTATAATTCATAATCGTCATTCTCAAGATATACTAGAATATTTTTGGGAAAGGTAGAATATTTCTATTAAAATTATCAATTAACAATTATTTGCGTATAAAAATTTTATGAATTTGTTTTTAGTTGTGAAATACCGCAAATTATTAAAATTAGTGTTCATCCTTCAACTGGTAGAATACAACCTCTTAAAATGCAAACATTTTTGTTGACTGTGATTGCTGGTTCTCTATCGTCTAAAATAACAAATTGTCTCTCTTGTAAATTTATCAACGTCAGTAAGAGACGTGTTTATGAAAAAGAACTCTTATCCTTGATCTGTAGAACTAAAGAACTAGAAAATTATTTTACTATCACTGAAAAGGGAGTTCATTATCCGGTATAATCAAGTTTTAATAATGATTGCAATTATACGAATCATATTGATTATATATTAATTATTTATGAATGAATTATGTTTAAATTCGTATGTTGAAATTTTTTGTTAAATATTCAAAACTATTCAATCAATTTTTGATAGGAGAACTTCAGACCGAATTCGCAAGATTTGAAACCACCTGTGCCTTTTTATAGAGGACTTACAATTCAGACTTACATTTATAGTTCAAAAGATTATCATTTGAAGGCATCTTTAGAAGAAGAATTAAAAATTACAAACGTGGAAGAAATTAAACTGCACAGTATAACAACAAAAACTAACATTTCCAAAAATAATTCCAACATTTCTGGTTTTATTTTAGAAAGCATGATCTGGTGATTTTTTTCAATTTAAGTATTACTTAATGAATTATTGTAATTGGAATAGTCTAGTAATTCTTAAAATTTCGATTTAAGGGACATACTAAACAGCAGAGAGTTACAATATCTCATCAGAGAAATGACTTCTAATTCAAGGGAATTTAATTACTCACAAATAATTCTAGACTCGACCGAAAGAAAAAGATTAATAAAAAAATCATATATTAAACCACCCAAAAGTATTGTCGAAAAGATTTTACAAAAAGTAAGTCTTTTAAGATAACTTAATGATTAAAAAAGTATTCATAATTCAAAAGTACTTCACAATTTTCGACATTTTTGAATATTCTAATATTATTCTATAGCAACTTCTATTTTATTCACATCTAAAAAATTAAAATTTTTATAAATTTTTAAAATTACTTTTAGATGATATTTGCTATAATTCACGAAGAATTTATGTTTGACACAAGTCATTTAATTCATTCAACAGACATCAGACAACTTACTTATAAAAAATTATCAACGGGTGTGAAAATGAATCAAATAAATCGTTCTTCAAATTTGTCTTTATGAAGAAAAAGTATTTGAAGATTCAAATGAAGAAAATATGTATTGAGACAAAAAATAGAATTAAAAATATTTAATCAGGCAGTTGTTTACTTTAAAAAAAATGATGCTTAGATAAATTATGATTTAAAAATTTTTTTATTAAGTATTTTAGCATTACCTATCTTGTTCGTAAGAGTCACAAACTCTTTGAAACACAGCCAAAAATTTGTCTCCTTTATTTCTGGTCACTTTCTGTCCTTCTTCGGTGCTTTCATACAATTTCTCTACAATTGGATCCTCACTCTAAAAAATTATTTGAACTTGTATAACTTGACAAACTCACACATAAAATATTGCTTCAAAAATACAACTTTATATTTAATATTTATTTAAATTTCTAACTTACAAGTTGGTCATCAGGAATGCGTTTAAACAAAGGATGTTTTTCAAAATGAAGAACCATCCATTCGTGTAAATCTTTAACGTCAGTCATAGTATACACAATTGCCTAGAGAAAATGTAAATATTGCTGTTAGATTTATCTTAAATTAAAACGAATCTTTTGTTTTTATATTGAATTTTGAAAATATTTTATAAAAAGTACCTCTTCTGCAAGAACATATCCATATTCTGCTAACAATGTTTGGTTAATAATACGCCACTTGTGTTTTGCTTTTTTGAAATGAGGATCAGGATAGAGAAAGAACATCTTCTTTAGCTGCAATAAGTATTGAAAAGATGTAAAGGGATTGTTAAATAATATTAATCGAAGTAAAGTGATTTATAAAACTGAATATACCTGTCCTTTGTTAAAGTAGTTGGGTAAATATTTCATTGCATTTGTTCTTACGCAAGCGATATTTTGATATTGTCCAGGATATTGATGGCGTAAAGCTGAGATTCGATCCATCACATAATCTGAGACTTTAACCCTAATTTCCATTCCAACAATTAGATTATCAGGAAACATTGGTGATAGAGTAACTTTAAAAAATTAATAGAATATAAAGTTTCGATTCTAATGTCATGTTTATCTAATAAATAAATTTCTTACTTAATAATCCTCCATATCCACAACCAATGTCAGCAAACTCCACTTGCCTAGTTAGTTTCTTAAGATTGGATTCTTTATCTTTAGTTTCCGTAAATTCTGAATACAAATCGCCCCAATTCATGGCGTCTGGATTTACGGGACTGTAAAATATATTAAAAATTATGAATACATTTCAATACCAACCATTTTTATGAATATTATTAAAAAACAAACTAAATTTTATGCTTTGTTTACTTAGAGAATTTTATATGCTTATAGCCTTGTATGTATAAGCTCCAATGTTAATAATTAATAAATTATTGTTTTTAATACTTACTATTCTATACAATGATCAGCAATAGGATTAGAGTGTGCCCTTTGTCTGTAATATTTCTTTTGTGGTAAAGCGATTGTACTCATTTTGATATTTTAAAGACAAAATATCAACAAGTATATAACCTAAAAATATAAACACAAAAATATGTGATTTTTTTGTTTTTAAATTTAATACACAAAATTTTATCCGGAATAACTTTTCTTCTGAGTAAAATATATCAAAATTTCAAACTTTAATACATTTAAAATTGTTTTGTTTTGCAAAGAAATTGAAAAATTGGTAAACTCGTGTTAGAAAGACACGTGCGTGACGGCCAGTGACGGCAATAAGGGTACATTCAGACCTCGGCTGCCTGCGCAGGCAGCAATGTAAATTTGAATTTTCTGTCACTCTCACTCACATTCATGATCTTTATCTATCTCATTCAGCCGAGGTCTGAACGCGCCTTAAGATTTAAAATGTATTAATTAAAAGTATCAATTTTCAATATTTAGATTATAATAAATCTAAAAATTTATTACTTTTTTTCTGTTATAACGAGATATTTTGGTAAATTGTATAAATGAATTCAAGTGAATTAAAGAAAATTTTATTATTTTTAAATAAAAAAATTTTTTATAATTTCAGCAAGATTCCTGAAGTTGGTGCAGAAAGTTTGCCAACTTCACGTTAGTGCATTGTTTTAATTACTTTGTAATATTTATATTTAATTACGAAGTGATTACGAACTAATTACGTTTTCATGAATAAAGAAGAAAATTTAATTATCATGTAACTTTAATTGTTAATGAAAATTTAAGGATTTAAAAGATATAATAAAAGTTTAATGTTTATACACACGCACAAAAGGAAATATTCTCAAAAGCGGAGAATAATTCCATCGAAAGCTATAAATTCTCGAGAACTTATAACCTCGAGAATCATTGTATTAACATTACAGTAGGAATGTGACTTTTTATCAATTTGTGTTTAAAAATTTGTGGAAAAAGACGAAGTACTGAAGTTTTAGATTTTTATAAGGAAAACTAAACTGTGAAGGCCAGTGGCCGGGTGATGAAATTCGGAACAACATACTTCGAAATTGAAAATATGACGGACACAGCGGCTGCCACGACTAACTCGCAGAAGAGGGCAAATTTTTCTGCTTTGACTGTCACTAATCCCAACGGAGTTAATAAGATCTCACCAAGTTTAGTGAATGCAAAGCCAGGTTCAGCTAAAAAGCTGGTCATAAAGAATTTCAAAAGTAAGCAAGAATTGTACACACATAACCTTCAAATCAGCTGGCATTGATCAATTTTGCAATATTTATTTTTTTGGCACTCTGCCTCTCTTGTCTTGCGAAATTTCTTTTACCATACTTTCAAATTATATTTACATTCCTTTTTGCGTCAAGTATTTGTTAAGAATGTCTTTGTACAATTTACAGTTAGCCCTTATTTTATCATTCTTCAGTGTCAATCATTTGTAGTTCAAAAAACTTTGGTTTAACTTGTAATTTAATGTTGTTGTCATTGTTTAAAAATTATGCAAATCATTCGTTGGGGGTATATTCTAATACTTGCAGTGGGAAAAGGTTTTGTTTCTTCTTTCGTATTTTCAAGTTGTATTTACATTTCGAAAACGTCATGTTCATTATTGTACATTATTGCAATTATTTTTAGAATACATATATGACTTGACCTTCTGATAACAATCTAGTATGAAAGAAGAATAAATAAAGTAAAAAGTAATCTTCGAAATAATTCTTGACAATAGGACAATTATATGAAAAAAAGGCGAAGGTTATGAAGTCTTCTAATTAAATTAAATGACGATCAAGTTGTTAGTTTACATTATACTTTGCAATTACATAATTTTAGAAACAAACTGCGCATTTTAGTGCATTTGTATCAGAAATTAATTTTTAAAATTAGATAATCTTCAAATGATTCTAATACAAAATGAATTTCTGTTTTCTATAATTGATTAAAACATTCAACTTTTGCAGATAAGCCAAAGCTACCTGAAAATTACCAAGAGGAAACATGGGAAAAATTAAGAGAAGCTGTGGTTGCGATCCAAACAAGTAAAAGCATACGGTATTCATTGGAAGAGCTTTATCAGGCCGTTGAAAATATGTGTAACCACAAAATGGCCTCGACACTTTATTCTAATTTAACAAATTTGACAGAATCGCATGTTAAAGCAAATATAGAGCAATTTGTAGCAGAATCCATGGACAGGCACATCTTCTTGAAAAAGATGAATGAATGTTGGCAATCGCATTGCCGACAAATGATTATGATCAGGAGCATCTTTCTTTATCTTGACAGAACTTATGTTCTGCAAAATTCTGGCATTTCATCAATTTGGTAAGAATTCCTTTTTATAATCAATTATATATCCTTTTTATAAATTAAAATCAAAAAGTTTCTCTTAATGAAAGATTGGTAATTTATATTCTACAAATGTTGTGGTCCTGTTTGATTGCATGTCAAACATTAAATGTACACGTAAATAAATTTAATAATTTGTTTTTTGTTACAGGGAAATGGGACTTTATTTATTCAGACTTCACATCGTTTTAAATAATCTTGTGCAGACTCGAACAGTAGAAGGACTTCTTATGCTCATCGAAAAAGAGCGACAAGGTGACACAGTAGATCGTACTCTTCTCAAGTCGTTACTAAGAATGTTGTCTGACCTACAAATTTACCAAGATGCTTTTGAAACAAAGTACGTTATCCAATTGTATATTTAAATTAAGAATTTCATTTAGTAATTAAAACTCATGATTTTCCATTCTTTAGATTCCTTCAAGCTACAGAAAGATTGTATGCTGCTGAAGGTCAACGACTAATGACAGAACACGATGTTCCTGAATATCTAGCTCACGTGGACAAGCGTTTACAAGAAGAAAACGAGCGCTTACTTCATTATCTTGACACTTCTACGAAGTAAGTGATTGGAGCAAATTTTGTTTAGAAAGCATTTTGACATTTTTATTAATCCTAAATTTCTTGCAGATGGTCTCTTATTCACACTGTGGAAAAACAATTATTGTCCGAACACATTACAAGCATTCTTCAAAAAGGTTTAAGTGGATTATTAGATGAAAACAGAATTCATGATTTGTCCCTACTTTATAGTTTGTATAGTCGAATAAAGAATGGACTCGCGGAACTCTGTTTAAATTTCAATAGTTACATTAAGGTAATTTTATTTATAAATCTTTATTTCCATATTGGTGATTCTTGTAATCTTTATTTGTGATTCTTGTAATCTTTATTTGTAATTCTTGTATTCTTTATTTGTAATTCTTGTATTCTTTATTTGTAATTCTTATTTGCTTAACTTTAAATAATCTATTTTTATGTACAGAAAAAAGGTAAAACGATAGTCATAGATCCTGAAAAAGATAAGACAATGGTTCAAGAACTTTTAGATTTCAAAGATAAAATGGATAATATAGTCAATACTTGTTTTCACAAAAATGAGAAATTCGCCAACAGTTTAAAGGAAGCTTTTGAAGCGTTCATTAATCAAAGAGCAAATAAACCAGCAGAGCTAATAGGTATGAATTTTTAAATAAATGCATTTTGTTTGTAAGTGTGACGGCAAATAAAATGAATTAATTTATAATATTCTTTTAGCAAAATTCGTGGATTGTAAGCTTCGAGCAGGGAATAAGGAGGCTACTGAGGAAGAATTAGAACGATTACTTGATAAAATTATGGTACTATTTCGATTTATTCATGGAAAGGATGTTTTCGAAGCTTTTTATAAAAAAGACTTAGCAAAACGTTTACTAGTCGGAAAATCTGCATCTGTTGATGCTGAAAAATCAATGTTGTCTAAATTAAAACAGGAATGCGGAGGTGGCTTCACAAGCAAATTAGAGGGAATGTTCAAAGACATGGAGCTTAGCAAAGACATCAATATTGCATTTAAACAAGTGCGTTTAAGATCAGTTCTCTTTTAAATGATTATAAATGAAAACTAATTTTTAAATGACTTATTTAAAAATAGTATTTTTTAAATGACTTATTTAAAAATAGTACTTTTTAAATGACTTATTTAAAAATGGTAATTTTTACTTTTCAGTACTCTGGCAACCTACAGAATGAATTATCGGCAAGTAATTTAGATTTAACAGTGTCAATTCTCACGATGGGATATTGGCCAACTTATCCTGTAATGGAAGTAACTTTGCCATTAGAAATGGTCCAATATCAAGACGTGTTCAATAAATTTTATCTAGGCAAGCATAGTGGTAGAAAATTACAATGGCAACCTACATTAGGCCATTGTGTTTTGAAAGCTTGGTTTCATCAGGTATTTTCATGTCTTATAATTTACTTTTATTCAAATTTTCTTATTCATTATTCTTATTCTTATTTACATAAATGAAAGTTGAGCTCTAATTTCGACTTGATTTGATCAATTTTTTACAGGGGAATAAAGAACTGCAAGTTTCGTTGTTTCAAGCACTGGTATTAATACTTTTTAATGATGCTGATGATTTATCCCTGGAGGAGATTAAGGCTGCGACGAATATTGAAGATGGTGAATTAAGGAGAACACTGCAATCTTTGGCTTGTGGTAAAGCTAGAGTTCTTCAGAAAAATCCTAGAGGAAGAGACGTTGCCGACAATGACAGATTTGTGTTTAATGCAGATTTTACTAATAAGCTTTTTAGAATAAAGATTAATCAAATCCAAATGAAAGAAACGGTAAAATATATTTTAATTACAATTGTATACAAATGAATCATGAGTTTCCAAAAAAAGGTTATCTCCAAAAATCGTAAGGGTCAATTTCACTATCAATCATAAAAAGTGACTTGAGCTTTTTGAATATAACTCCTTTTCGCAATTGATTCTTCATACATAGTGATATCTGAATTTTTAATTTTTCCGTAGAATGAAGAACAGAAGGCAACTGAGGAAAGGGTTTATCAGGATCGCCAGTATCAAATAGATGCAGCTATTGTAAGAATAATGAAAATGAGAAAAACTCTCACGCACAATCTTCTCATAAGTGAACTTTATAATCAACTTAAATTCCCTGTCAAGGTAATTACTTAGAATAAATATATTTTACTTTTTAAAAGTTTTAAAAACATTGAAGTCAATTAAATTGTACATTTAAATAATTTACACTTGTTGATACTGTGCAAAAGATGTTGAGATGCCAATATTGATTATTTGAATAATTTTTCAGCCTGCGGACTTAAAGAAACGAATCGAGTCATTAATTGATAGAGATTACATGGAGCGAGATAAGGACAATGCAAATCAGTACAATTACGTCGCATAACTGCGATTACCTGCCAAAATTACATCAAAGTATGAAGTATTTACGTTTGCTACAACTGCGAATGAGTTTTCATTGATTTTTGCACAAGCCGGAGAAAATTTCCATTTTAGAGAATCGTCTCTCCCCTGTTATTCTGTGTTCCTGAATTTTAACTGTGCAAGCAAAGAAAGAGCAATGGGAAGTTGGAAACGATTTCACACTTTCAAATCTCTGAAAATGTGTTTAAGAAATCAACAACTGTGACGTGCTTTTTTTTTATTCTCTTGTGTTGGTTCTAAAATTTACTGAAACGCAAGTGGAAAGAATATATTGAATTTGAATCAACAGAAGAACATTTTTTGGGACAAAATCATAGATTTTGCACAATAATTTGCTTACGTAAAAACATCAAAAGGATATTTTCTTTAATTTTACGTGCTTTGTAACTTTTCATGAGAGACTGAAGAAACGTTATAAGAAAAACAAGTTGGTAAAACCAAAATTAACACACAAGGCACCCTTCGTATGAATAATTGTAACTCGAAGAAATTCTTGAGATTTTTCACGTGCCTATTTCTTAAGATATTCATAAGTAAGTGTATTTATTAATTCAAATAATACAAATGAAGAGTTTTAAAATAACAAAAATCAGTCACACATTCTCTCTAAGAGCATTTTGTATTATAATCTTCGTTTAAAAAACGAAATTAAATAATTGATTTCTGAGATTCTGAAAGTTAATTATTTTAAATTTGTAATTATTTGAATTTTATAATTATTTGTAATCTACAATTACCTGAAATTTATATTTTTTTTTGTGCGCCTTCATTATTTGTAAATATTAACATTGCTGATCTATGGTTATTATGGATTTATCACAGATTCAAATCACACTCTCTAATTAATTTTCCCTCGACTTAATCGAACAAAATTTGAATGTACATTTCTATAAATTTTTACATATTTAATTTTGCTTGTAAATTATAAATTTCGCTTTTTAAAAACAAATAATTTATTTAAAAATAGAATTATATAATTATTGATTACAATAAATGTAATTCATCACAAGGCGCATATCAGATAAATTTTTTTGCGCATAGAGGTACAATTTTAGAAATTTGAATTTTTTATTCATTTAAAGTCTTTTGGCAATTTTAAGAATCTAATGCTTTTATTATTTTAAAAAAATTCTGTAAAAAATAGGAACTTAACAAAATGAAAAAATTGCCATGTGACTAATATTTCATAACAAAATTATAGAAAATAAATCTGTAGTTTAATTCTTTTATGATTAAAATTCAAATGAAATTTCAAGAAATACTGAGAAACACGTGATTATAGAAAACGACTGCTGTTCCGAGTTAAAAGGGTACTTGTGAGCAATATTACTTTTTGTCTCAGTGTTATTTATAAACTGGCGTCTATTGCTGAGACTTTTATATAAAAACGAAGAGAAAGTAATGAGAGACTAGTAAATTAGAGGGAGCAATTCAGTGAAGAATTTTGTTACAAATGCAATTATGAAGAAATGCAGTAGATAGTAACATCTTGCTCTAATTTTCCAAAAGAAGCTCGGTTCATTGAAACCTTCAGTTTACGAGTTACTTTATACTGCATTTGCTTTGATTAAATAGGTTTATGCTATAAAACTTATTTTTGTGTAATATTTCGTAGAATTCGTCAACACTGTAAATAGTCTAAGGTTCTGTATTTGTAATAAAAAAGCAACGAAAAATGCAAAATATCTAAAGACTTGTAGACTTTTATTTTCTTTGAGTATTTATTATATTTACATTAAAAAAAGTCGATTTTTTTTGTCAGAATTTCTTAAATACTATTTACAATGAAAAGATGTGAGATCTTAAAACTTAAACTTTCTCTTCATCACCTGTAATTGGTCGTTTCTACTGTCAATTTCGTTGAGTAAAGATTTTGCAAAGTGCAGTGGACTGGCTTCTTTATTCAGAAAATCTGAAACTAATTTTGATGGAGGTTTGCCACCTCCATGAGCTAAGCACTCTCTTCGATATTTTTCGCCAGATGACCTACTGAGGGGATCATTTTGGAAGTACGTTTGCCAAATCCAAGATGCAATCGCTCTTGATGCTAAATAAGAGTAATACTTTGCTCCATATCCAATCAAATGAGAAAACCTTAACTGCCAAGCCTGTAAATAGATTTTCAATAAATTTTTAATCTCATTTTCAGCTCTACTTAATCAGTTACTTACCGTATCTTCTACATAAGGAAGACCATAATAATCCTTTTGAATATTTGCCAGAATAGTTGTACTATCAGATTTTAGCTCTCCACTGTGATAAACTTGATCCAACATACTGCAAAAAACTTGATTTTGCATTTCAGAGGCAGGAAAGATGCTTTTTGAGGCAAACAATTTTTCCAGTAATTGCTGGGGAATAGGCTCTTTTGTCTGAAAATGTCTGGCGAAGAGTTTTACAATCTGAAAGTTTATTTACAATAAATTAGTAAACTGATATGTACAAAATAGAATAATAACAACAGAATAAAACTTTTAAATTAAAGTGATAAATGTGTTGTAAAATAAATTTTATTTCTAAAATTTCTAAATAAATATTGTTTCAAATTTTTAACCAACTCGAGAATCATTAGCAAAATATTCCATTAGAATACTAGGAACTTCTGCCAAGTCTGTGCTGCATCTAGTTCCAGTTACATGTTGATATTTCGTTCTCCCAAGCATTGAGTGCAACGCATGTCCCATTTCGTGAAATAAATTTTCCATTGAAGAAGGTGATAAGAGGCAAGGATTGGACCATCTTGATACTGGCAGAGAAGTCATTACAACAACTATTGGATTCTAAAATTAATCACAAACAGAATCGTGTTAATTTTTGAAACATTTGACAAGAACGTTTTCGTGTAATAATACAATTAATACATAATAATTGAAAAATATAACAAAATGTTAATTTCAGGGATCACAGTTCGTCCCCTTTTTTACCTAATACCCTATTTTTCCCCTTATTTTCTCCTTTTTTTAAAGAAAATCCCCTAAAATAAAGTATTTCTCCCCCTTTCCTCCTAATTTTCAATAAGCTTTTTTTTTTATAATTTTTAAACATTAATACCTCAGACTCCTTAAAAATACTTCAAATTTTTAAAAATATTGTAAATTACTTTAAAATATTTTCAAATACTTCCCAATACTTCAAAATATTTAACAGCACTTCAAAATACTTCAGACTGCTTAAAAATACTTAAAATACTTTAAAATACTGCGCCGTATTTTGTATGATACTCTCTCAGCTTGAGTTTATGTTTTTGCAACC
>WNHD01008327.1:0-14311 GCA_011057455.1 Ganaspis sp. Gsp50
AGAAACCACTTTGATTTTTGCTTTCAGATAATTTCTTTTCGAGTTATCCTGTCACTCATGGCCGAGAGGGATGTTTTTCAGCAGCCATTTTAAAAGTCGACATTTAAAGAAAAAAACTAAATTTTAACTTCTCCATTGCATGTACTTTAAAATATAAAAAGTCCTGTTTTGAAATATTTTTTATATTGTGAGTAACATTTACTTTTAAAAACCTCGAAAACCATAGGAATTTGGCCTTAAGTTATGTTTTATAGCTATCATTGGCAATAAAATAAGGAAATTCTGAATCTTATGAGAAATAAAAAATAAATGGAATTCAGAATTGTCAATAGAAATTTGAATTCTGTAGTCACTTTATTATTAGTGTACTTCGTTTCGAAAACTTTAAAAATAAGAATTTATTATTATTTTTTCTATTATTATTTTTGTACTTATCCGACACAAATCTTATTCCTATATTTTTTTAAGTGAGAAGATCGATATCTTTTATTGGAATACAAAAGATATTTTTAGTAATAGATTTTCACATTAAAAACCATTTATTCGGTTTTCCTTGTTATTCTTAACTACGCTGAGAGAAAAGAATTCGTGAAACAAGAATAAAAATATACTTACAACTTATTCTTGATTCAAAAATATTTTCGATTCTTATAAGAATTTTTATGCCTTAATCAAGATAAATACTTTGAATTAAGAATAAATACTTGAATCAAAGATAATTATTCTTGATTCAAGAATACACATTCTAGGTCTGAATCTAAGAACAAAGTAGATTAGATCCAATGCATTTTTGCACTGAATAAAGAAAACTTTTTTCTCAGTGTTCTAATAATTTCACTACATTTGTCTTTCCTTTGTAATAACATGTAAAAGGAATGTTTTGTAATAATCCTAACCTATGGAATTCGCTTAAAATTCGATTTATGTTGAACTTGCGCTGCGTATCAAGTTTGAAGGGTCCTTTCGCATATCATTTCGAAAGTTTTCAGACGACCCTTAACATGCGTTGAATACAATCGTTCACATACACAAAACATACGTCCTTTTCGTGGTTGAGGGACATTTGTTTTTTAGATAGCTGCTCAAGAATTTCACTCTGGAATGTAACATCCCGATCCTAATAAAAAAAATACCCTCACGCAATACTTTGGCTTCCAAGCTCTTGAGGTATTAAAAAAACAAGTTCTCTTGTATCGTGCTGAGCTCCGCTCAGAAAGTTTCTTGTTTTAATGTTCTTTTTCCAAACATTGAAAAACGCAAAAGCCAACATTTTGAGAGACCCGTCATCATTGGTATGCGGAAACGTTGACGGCTGTCCATGGCAGCGCGTGTTATTTCGCGAAACGGATCTATTTCGAGGGTTCCTGACCCTTAAGTGATATGTGCCACGAATACAAAAGGGTCCATGGAGAGCGAGGGTGGAGATGTTTGCTGACGGGTGGATGGACGTACAACAGCTAGAGCGACGTATCTACATATGTTTTCCATTCGCTCGTCTGCTTCTCACGCACCTACCGCTCGCAAAAGAAAGTAATCTTTTTTCTAAGATAAAAGACGGTGTGTTTTCTATTTGGATCACTCTGAACTTTTAATCTTCTTCTTTTTGGACACAATATTGTACAACAAAATCTTATGTTTAAAGAGGCTTAATCACAGTGTGGTGATTTTTCTGAGGTATAGCCGCAATTGTACCATGCATATTTTAAGATATTAATAAATCTTGAAGATGAAAATTGGTTCTGAATCACCAATTGTAACTTTAAGATTGTTTCTTAAATGTAAGTTGATTTAAAATTCATGTTGCATTACTAAATCGGACAATTGTTTCGGAAAGTTTATCCATATTCTAAATGTGTAGACATCCAAAGGTTGAATTATTTCAGTGGTAACAACAAAGTGAAAATGTTTGGAGTTCCATACAAAGATTTTTGAACAAATCCAAAGGTGACATCGATCTCTTGAGTCATTATAAGTAATGGAGATTTCAATAATCCACTTGTTATAATTGTTTGAATTGTATTACAATGAGTTAGGAAATACTTTGGACTAAGGATTCTTCCTTTTGTGTTCCTACAAATGCTAGAATCCTTCCCGCATGCAATTCAAGATCAAAGTCAGGTTGATCAGTGTTAAAAAAGTTATCTATTGCAAGATTTCAACCATTGGGACCTTCCTGATCTTTTCCAAAAATTTATTTGAAAGTTTCCTTAAGACTTCTTTATTCTTTAGAAGAGATTGTGTTAACAAATTTACTTATTCATTATGAAACAATGCGATGTTTTAATTTGAAGTTTTGAATCCATTCCGCAGACGTTTTAAATAAACTTTGAGATATACTAAATTTATCACATTACTGAGTCCACTACGAGAAGAAATCCTCTAAATGTGGAAACTGCTTTTAAAGTATTTTGTGCCCAACATATCTTCTATTCTCGAATTTGAATTAAAAGATGAAGGGATAACGAAAGAAACAAATGCAGGGATTTAAAAATTCAAAACTTCAAAATTTGTGTTAAAATTCTCTGATGAAGAATCTATCAGTTTTATAGAAGACTTAAAGCAGAACTCATTGAGCCGGAAAATGGAGATTCAATTCCAATAATTTTATGCATGACCCCTATCTAAAAATCAGAGTTGGCTATTTCATAAACGTTGTCGTCCTTTTTCAATTCCATTTTACTGTAGCCTTTTTTGAAGAAAGGTATTTTCTTCCGTATCAGCATTTCCTTCCAGAAAGTTGACTTCATTTCAGCAATCCTTTCGTAGTATCGTCGAGTATCCAAGCTCGTTTACATCGGGCGTTCCACTTCTAGCCTCACGGTTTCTCGGTCCTTCTATTCCACCTTTGTAGGACACTTTTCTTCCGGAACGTTGCGTCGACAATCGTATTTCCCATTCCTTCGTTCCACGTTCGGTTCCTTCAATCTGGTCGTGTTATATAAGAACCCTGCCGGGCCAGATTGAAAATTGCGTCCCAGTGAGAATTCACGTGTGCTTGGATGAAACTTTAGTTACTAGGTTTAGAGTGAATCTTATGCAAAGAGATACCTGTTGAAACAGTCATACGCAATGCAAATGTTTGTAGCATTCAACTTGACTCAAGTTTATTGTTCAATCTTGCTTATGGACATAAAGATCAATGTTTATAAAAGAGATTGGATTACTTTCGTCGAGCTTTAATTTTTAGCCTTGAATAAAAATTTTTGTCAAAGCAAAGAAGATTCTCGAAATTACTCTTATCTGTAAATATTCATCAAATTACCAGACTTTCGTTTACCTCATTTTCCTGGGGGACACTTTTGCAAAGCACTGTGAAGACTATAAAAATGCAGTTTTTACTGCCACTGGCGAGATTGAAAAATCAGGCAGTAAAGGGCTGAAACTACGTAGATGTGGGCCGGATGTGGAACGAGATAAAAAAATATGAGAGAGAAAGGGAACTTTGTTAGGTTTCATGGAATTACGCTTGGTTCGAAGGGTGTTGAAATATAAAATAAATATATCTTAAACCCCTTGATCCTCGCTTTAATTAAAAGTTAAATCTGCGTCTGATGCATCCTGGGAAAATTTTGTGATCCAATTTTCCTATGTCTGCTCTTTCCATGATTCGTTGCAGTTTTTATGTCCATTCAGTTAACGTCGTCCTCATCTCTCAAGAGAAGTTCAAGATGAATTTTTACCTACGAGTGACTTAAATTTTATGAATATTACTAAGCAAATAATTTAATAAAATATTGAATCGTTTATTGAAATAATATTCGATTTTAGGAATTTAGATAATTTTGAGACATGGATTTTTACTCAACAAAAGAAAATTAAAATTAAACGGAATAAATACTCAATGTTTAGAAATGTCACTAAACATTTTTAAATCAAGTTTCAAAATTATAAATAATCTTTCTTACCGTAGATGATTAATGAACTTTGCTGCAATAAGTTCCTCCATAAGAAAGTCAAAAAGAAAGGGACTCAAAATCACGCCAAATATCCATATACATTAAATTTCAGGACTTTGAGATTATTTCTTTGGATATTATAAACTTATTCAGAATAAATGTTAAGCGCCAGTTCGTTAAGAATCTAATCGAATAAGATATTAACTTTATACGCGAACAAAGGAGGGAAAGACAAACATACAAAAATTTCTACCAAAATATTGCGAGATCTCGACTTTAACCAAAATACGATCGCTTCGGCGCCACATTTCCCAAAACGATCAAACCTAAACAAAACCCAAAGTCATAGTGCCGAGTCACTAAGACAAATATAATTACACCAAAATAATAAAGAAAACAAAACACAAATTACATAAGGAGGATTTCGGATAACGAACAACCGATTAAAATCATAACCAAAATCAGACTAAAAACGCGTAGACAAGAACAAACTCATTTTCCGAAATCAATCTAAAATCCTACTATAAGTAGTGAGCTTTAGACTTCAAATAATTGAATAAATCATAAATTTAAATTGTGGGGCGACTAATAGCTAGGTGTTAAACACAATTCTCCAGCTTGGGATTCTACAAAAGAACAAGTTAAATAATCTCAAAGAATTTCTCCTGAAATACCGGGCAGTCAGTTAGTTAATGGTGAGTATGGGAAGTGGTTCGAAAAATAAGGAGTTGAGAAAACAAATCAAAAGAATTAATTAAATTAACAAAATAAAGCTCTATTTATCCAATGTAAATTTCGAAAGTCTTGAACATAAACTAAAGAAAGTTTTAAGATAAAAATATTAACAAACAAATTCTCATTTATTAAAGTTAACAAATTATTATTTAAACAAAATAGTTAAACTCGACTTTAAATTCAGAGGTCGTTACAAAATCTGAAGAAGATTCTACTATCATTCCATAAGATCATAATTATCGCAAAATTCTATAAGCCTTTATTCGAATTGGAAAATTTTGAAAGAAATAAATTTTAGACATCATAATATCCCAAATCATCAACTAGAAATTTCAAAATAAATTATAAATTTAGAAAGCATAATACCGACAATAAATTCGAATAATTATGAGATAGTTATAAAATAATAATGAATTCTGTAATTAATATAAACTACTGTAAATTTTCAATTCAATTCTCTAATTAACAATGAATTTTACATTAGATGACGTAGTAAATTTTAAGAATAAGCAGTTAAACAAATAATATTAAAATTTAAATATTAAATTCAAAATAAACAAAATTTCAAAATCATAATATCGACGAAATTCTCCACAGTTCAGATCATCCACTAGAATTTTAAATAAACAATGTTAAAATCTCAATAATAATAGTCAAATTCGAAATAATTAAATTTTTGAAATCAAAATGTCGGCGATTGAACATAGAATAAATCACATTAATTAAATTTCTAAATAAACAATATCAAAGTCCAAATAACAATAATTAAATTCGGAATAAATAAGAAATTTGAAATCAAAATGTCGGTTACAGTCTATATCATTAGTTAAAATTTTAAATAAACAATATTAAGATTTAAATAATAATAATTAAATTCGAAATAAATTGAAGTTAAGATATCGGCATAATTGTACGCAATACAAGCCATTAATTAGAATTTTAAATAAATAATATCAAAATTTAAATAAAAATAATTGAATTCGCAATAGAAATTCAGAATAAATTGAAATTAAGATGTACGTCTTGTCTATGAGTCTTTCGAGACTGGAGTGCAGGTTCCTAATTTTTATTTCCTATAGAAACATGTGCTCTACTCGCCTCTTCTTCTTATTCCCGTATTCTGTCCTTTGTTATCTCTATTTTCTCCTTACGTAGTCATTTCCGATGAGCTTCAGGACTGTACTCCTCTAGGGCACTGGATCAAACTCGAATCTTTGGATCAAAACCGCTTCCATTTACATATTTTTTCTCTCCAACATCGTCTTCGTATAGATAAATCCTCCCAAAAGAAAACCTTCTCGGTAGATCCTCCTCTGGAACTCAAAAATTCCAAACTACTAGCGACGGGACCGCAGCTATGTAGAGTTTCGTGTCAAAAGACCGAAATAATATAAAAAATTTTCCGGTTGAATTTGAAACAACAAGGATCAAGAATTATTATTGGGTGTGCTAATACCCAATTAATTTAAGAAATTTAGGACTCTTTCTTAAACTAACAAATTATTTGATCATAATTATAACAAGTCAATTGAGGCAGGATCCATTGCGGTAAATTCAAAGTTCGCGATTTCGACATAATGACTTGATTAATTTACGCCATAAAATTATTATCAAAGAGGTGAAGCTTTGATTAATTCAAGAAATTGGAGTTTGCTCTTAAAATAACAATCTATCTGGTTTCAATTAATTAAAAGAGTCATGAAGCAAGGAATCTGCTGTCAAGATGTATTTCCCTTGATATAGTAGATTTGATGGGTTGAATTTCGACATCGAAGTGACATCTGGTAGTGTCGAAAAGGGCGAGAATAAAGAAATTAGAAATTTGAGATGATAAGCAGCATTCTGCTGAATCTTGATTGATACTCAAGGATGTGCTGCCAGCTAGATCGGTGAAGGTGTTCTCGTGATAGCTGAAGACGGCTCGAAGTGACAGTTCGCAATACATGTAAACAACAAAATATCCGTCCATGATTAGTGACAATTTTATTAATTTACGCAATCGGTTTCGGTTTGCTGAGTCCTGACGGTTATAAGTGGCTTCCCGTGAAAGTTTTTGTAAATATTGTGAGTGGTAAAAATTACCACGTCACAATTTAAAGAATCAAAATAATAAAATCTGTCGTCTGGTAATTGCTCCTAGAATAAAATAGTTCACATTTGTGAACTTTATAAATGAAAAACATAAGCCAACATGTGGGTAGAATTGCATTAAGAGGTTACTGCAACTCGAAAACTATTGTTATCGATTAGAATGCGAAAACTCAATCTAATAGTTTAAGGAAAGAAGTTAAGTACTTGAAGTAGATTTTTAAACGTCCGTTGTGGTTAATTATAATAATGTGTCAAAAAAATATTCCACAGAATTATCTGCTTAATTATTTGCGAACATATCTAGCATATTTGTCAAAATATCTAGCCACAATTGTAAATGTGACAAATTTCGTTCTCCCCTCATCTTCAGATCTCGACTGTCTGTTCCAGGTCGGTAATATTTCTTGGCCTATTACGCGTCGTTCGGTCCCGCGACAACGAGAGGATAAGAGAGAGCGATGTCCTTGCTAGCGACTCTTATTGTCTGGTGTGGGTTCCCTCGAAAATTACGAGCTTCCATTTGGCAGACATACGAGGAAGTCGGATTCACAGAGTATATTTCATCGTTGTTCTTCGTATTCTATTTCAATTTTCAAGGCTCAGGTCGGCTTCATGCACCTCTTTGATACCATTTCGTTTCGCAGGGAGCAAATCCTGCGAAAATCGAAAGAGAATCGACCATCATGTTACGCCCGCTCTATCCAGCAGTTTAGGCTTGAGTTCTATATAAACCGTCGTTGGAAGTTTAGGGTAGGAAATTTGTGTGTGAGTTCGGTTGTGTCAAGGGTAAAGGAGGGTGGTGAAGCGGATAGCACCACGGAGTCTGGGGCGTGGGAGAGCCAATCCATCAGAAAGATCTGCTGCTAGCTGCCACTAACAGAATTTGGCTTCGGGCTCAACTCCAACTTCTATACCCCGTCCGAAACTTTATCCACTCGAGATGCAACGGTTTATTTTTAACAGTCAAATTCAGGTTTATCGCCTCCGGTCTTCTTGTCAGGTTCATATAATTTCTCTAGCTCATCAGATAGTCTTGTCGTTTAAGTCTCAATGAGCATTAAATTCTTTTGCAATTTTAGACACTTTCGTTTCAATAGTAAAAATAAAATACCTGTTGGTCAGATATGACAAACTTTGTTGTTTTCCTTTTAAATCCTTTATGGTTTCTATTCACTTTTTTAACTTTAACATGCCCTTAACTCTTCGTTTTTTGTATTATTGTGATTTATTTGGTATTTACTGGAGCATTTATTGACTTTCTGGAAACTGGAGAAACAGTTATTCAAGTAGTATAAGTTGGATCGATCGTGGACGGCTACTCCAGTTTAGTGCGTTGTCGAACAAGGTCTTTGTGTCCCGATGAGTATCGGTAATCTCGTTTTACGCACGAAGGGTCAGAGTAATAAGGAAAGTCGTTTACTCGAGAACAACAACCATTAAATTCGTGTGAATCACTATTAGATATACCTCCTTCTTTTCAGAGTTTACATTTCATAATTATTTCCTGATAATTTGCTCACTTTGTTTTAAAAACTCCTGTACTCCACTATTCAAACAATTTGTTATTCACTTTTATAGTCACTTTTAGCGTCTTTATTAAAAATGCAGGACCTGCATCAGGTCCTGTTTAATTGCAATTTTCAGACTTCTTCAATGCAACAGTTAATTCGAACAAATGAATAAGCTTCTCCGTTTTGTATTCTCGTCGAAACGGCAATTTTCTGTACACAGAGAGTTTCATCTCGCAAAGGGGACAATTTTAAAATGTATATATTTACAGTCTGGTATATAGATGCTAATATACGTCGACTGGTTTGCAAAGTCAGAGGAAAATAAAAGACAGAGATAGGATTGTTAATAGATAAGAAGAAGTGCATAAAGTCGTCTAGTGTTTAAGGCCCAAGGCGTACTTTGGTTTGAGAACTACAAGTGACGAAGAAGAGGCTAGGGAATTATTAATCATGGCTAGGATCTCATAAAGCTCCGTTTAAGCTTCGCACGGTGCATCCTTTATTACTCGTTTCCACGAGGCTTAGCTCAGTCCGGAAATACATTGATATCTTCTCTCCTTACTGTGTATAGCGAACCAGTTTCTACTCACCACAGTCTCTCCTGAAAATTGAAAATCGTCATTTACGGAAGCACAACGTTTGCTGTAAGCGACCCAGACAAGTATTGCCGAAGGGGCTTGGAGTCCTAATTTCCGGCTCTGCAGTCAAACCTCCTTGGCTGTCGTTTCTTTACTGGAGCTCGTGTTTTCTGGATGAAATTCTTCCAAGATTTGCCTGTAAACGCTTCTACATCCCCTTCCGGTTCCTTTGATATCCCTGCTGAGCTAGATATAAAGTTTTATATAATATGAAAATTTTCAGGCATTGAGCAAATATTTTACTCTCTGTATTACTATGTACTCACTACATTCAAGAAATTTCCATGCTGCTCCAAATTCAATTTGTATTCACATTTCATGTTCACTGAAAAAATAAATCTGATTTTTCATAAATTTGACATATGGGAACAACATGAGGTGCAAAATGAAAACGACTCAACAATTGCACAGATTCCACAATAACTGAGACAGATAATGTAAACCAATTATTTCTGATCAATATATACTGAAAGTAATACAAAATCCTACGATGTCTTAATTCTGGAAGGTTATCATCATTTAGATGACGAGGATTCTGCACACAGTATAAACATACATAACATTTTAATAAAAAATAAAATGAATTCGAATTTAATTACGTATAATAAATGATTTAGGACCTAGAATACTTATATGTTAAAAGTTTCAAAGGAAAATTAAATTCTTCCTCTTTCTTGTCTTTTCGCCCTTCTTTACATCTTTTCAAGCGAATCATCTTTTACAAAGCCTCTTTTTAGTAACTGGAATCCGTGCACGCTCTGACACGCGTGTCGCGTGTTTCGGCGTGCACGTGACATCGTAGGGGAATTAAAGGAGGGTGGGTTACCCGGTAAACTAAGTAGTAAGCCGAGGGTCAGCCCGCACCAGGGATTACCGAGCGGTTCGGTAATTGCGAGGAGCAATTTACCCGGCAAATCCCCATTAACCGGCGTCGAATCGTCGCGTCGTTCTTCCTTCCTACCCTCGGAAATTTATGTTCAAGAGCGTTGCTATGCTTCTTCAGTCCAGCATTTTGTATTTTGATTATGACCCCTCGAGTTCTCCAACACCCTGGAAACCTTCATTTGAATACAAAAAACCTGCATTCGACTATAGATGTACCAGGTCTTCGCCTCGCTTCATGGACGTCTATTTTTATCGATAAAAATATTTTACAAAATATATAACGCAAAGTAAAAATATCTCACTCATAAATTTCAATAATTGAAAGCTATGAAAGCTTTATGACAAGATGTCATAAAAATGATTACAGAATTACTCGTTGGAACATCAAAATCAAACCTTCCTCCCCGTTTTGATGACGTTGGTTGGTCTTGATTGATTGATTTTCTGTTGCTGCAATCTTGATTGGTCGTTCGTCATCCAAATTTCTTTCAAGTCGTTTCAAAACGCTGGATTCTTTTTGGTTGCTACAAACAATTGTAAAATTACTTGTGTCCTTCCCTCCGCCGCACACAAAATTTGTACTAGTCGAGACCTTGAATGTTGTATCTGAAAAGTAGCACCAATCCTCAATTCTCAAGTTTTCGTGTAGACATATATTTTGATAGAGTATTTGTGATGATGGTACTCAAATCGTCAAGCATACTCCTACTGTTAGTGCCGATAACAAATGTTTCGATCACCGGGAAGGCATACAAAACAAGATAGGACTTTCTCTCAGCACGTTCATTTATTACGTTAATGCAATCATTTTAAATCGAGACGACATTAATTGATGACGACTCAAACTTTTCTAAGATTCCCTCAGCCACGAAAAGGCGTCCCGATAAATCCTCAACTTTACATACCCAGGCCACATAACCCTAAGGAAGAAGAAGCTAACTTTGCTAAAGCTTGTCATTTAAATCCTTAAAATTAGCAACCATTATAGAAATGAGGTATAAGTCTTCATAATCGATCCCATATTAACCACCATCGAAAGTTGCTTTAAGAATGTAAATATATCGGAAGGAATTACTTTTTTTATTCGTCAATATCTTGTAAAAGATGGTTTTAGATAAGAGGCATAATGAGGCGAGTTGTAATAAGTCGATTTTCCCATTCGGAAATGAATCCCTCCTAATGCGATAGGTAACGTGACGTAAAGCCGAAACTGAGTTGGTCGTATCTCTTCTCGGTCGAGAGCGTAGGCCTTCTTAGGAAATGAAGATACTGCAGTCAAGGGAATTAATCATCTCTCCGATTCTCATTTATCCTTCAACCACATTCGTGAGTGTGATAAGATTTCTTAGCACTAATGTTTAAACATTTGCTTCTTGACATTCAATTTATCGCATTTCTAAACCAGTTTGTCATCATAGTTTAATTTATTTTCTTGTTCTAAGAAATTCTAGAAACTAATTCTATTATTTTGTTCAATCTCAATTTTAAATTGAATCTTTTGATGGACGTTATTAAAAACAATCAAAATTCACCGACGCACGTACCTGCGATAACATATATAACGGAATTTTAATTTTTTGAAATAACCTGCTTCAATTTCACAACAAGGTCTGCAATAAAACCATAAAGTGATGATACCCTGGGTGTCCCAAAAATGAAATTAATAATATGCAATGTCAAGGTAAAACTGTAATATCTGCTAAACACATTGTCAAGTAAGTTTATTATTGAAATTTTAGTGTGTTCATTGAATATACGAAATTTACGATGTACAACATGACTTTACTAAATCGATACTCACAATAAATTCACATAGACAAGTGTAAAAATACCTTTTTAAAATTAGATTGAATCGTATGTCAGGTCTTAAACCCTCTGAGGATTTTGTGGCCCAAACGTACGAGAATCTACGGATTAAGTTCACCTCTCTGATTGCACCAAGAGTTTCATGTATTTCTAATGAATCGCTCTTAGGCACTGGAATAACTCTTGTGCATGTGAAAGCAGTCTTACATTCCCTCCATTGCACTTCAAACTGACAGAAACTTTTGCTTTTTTGTTTTAGGTGAGTCTACTTTGTGCATACTATATTCCACTTTCTAGAGTAAGTATTTATCTCAAATTATATGTACTTCTAAAACCTCTCTCTACAGAGAAGAAATTTTACTTTCCATTAAATGTCTATTACTTTGCTATTCTACCGACCTACATAAGCCAATTAGAGATTTTGCAATAAAATTGTACTAAAATCCACTCATTTATAATTTAAAAGTCTTCTTCAACTTTATAGTAGTATAAATGTGTTAAAAGAGCATTTAGAAATCCACCGTGCACTTAAAAATTAAAGTATTCATATCCAGGGAATCGTGTATCACCAAGAGAAAAAGTACATTCAGTTTTTAACGGTTCTAAAACACTAGCAGAGTCTATGTCTAAAGGATTATGTCGACAAATTCAAATATTCAGATGATTTGCAAAAATTTAGTAATAAATACTTCAAAATTGCTTCTATTTAAAATAGAAGCAATCTGTGGATACAAAAATTGAGTTCTAGTTATAGTCTTAGCTATTTGTTTTCAATATTCATTTTTAGTAAATATATCCCACACAACATCAGAACTTCCAGAAACATTGGAAACATCCCCTAAAGTTTTGTTTTTGTATGGGATTGTTTAGTTAGATCATAATTTTAAAGTCTGTTTGTCGCAAATATGACCTACTATTTAAAAAAACGTAAATTAGAAAATGTTGGTTTTCTACACACCTGAAACAAACTTCGTAGAATGATTACTCCTGTCAAGGGTATCAATTAGCGGAAATAATTAAACTCCATATCGTCGTACGTTTTTCTTAGTTAGTGTAGCGTGACGAAGGAAAATGGGTATAAATAAAATAATAAGCATGATCTGACACGAGCTGGAGTCTTTTAAGGTGCAAAACTAATGGTGAACGGCAGGGGTAAAGTTACGGGAGCTGTCGCTTGGAAGAGAACATGCGACATATAGCGAAGTAACGTGTATATCGATTGGCCTGCTCCCTGTTGCACATAGGGCAAATGACGGCATATTATTCCCCACTTACTCCCTGTTACGTCGGTAAAGAATACGGGAACACGACGTGAAATCGCTCGCGTGCCACATGAATCATCATTCATTTCGTGTTACGCGTCCAATGTGTATGTGCACATATACATCCCTGAGACTGTATTTGTTATTACTGGTATGCGTTTCACCTACAAGGGACCCTGATGTGTTAGAGTACGTCGCCCATGTCGTCGGACGCCGGCTTTTATCAGTTAAATCGGTTTACATGACCGGTATCTGATAGACTGGCCCAACGGTGCTGGATACCCTTTATTTACTCCCTCCTTTTACTCATTCTCTTGCTTTCTAAACCACTTTTCTCACTTGTCATAGACTTGAGAGAAACTGACGTACCTGTCAAGTTAAAACTTCTCGTCTCCACTCAATTCCTTATCAACCTAAACAGTAATCACACTTGCTACAAAAAAGAGAAAAAAGAATTTTTCGATTAAAGTCCACTTTATTTTGTTACATTTATATCTTAACTTGCGTTTAAACTAAACACTGTCGAATAAAAATATGTTTTTAAATAAATGGCGGTCAAAAAAGTTAGACCTACAGTATTCCCGAAGGAATAATTTCAAAAGTTGCCACGATGAATTAGACCCAGAAATACCTAGACATTGAGGCGATAGCTTTTTCAGGAGGTGACAATTTAGAAAGGTTCGTTATTGGCTCCTTGATCCATATCATATTTCGAATTTCAATGTGTAATTTAGAATAAAGTTGCAATGATAAAGTCACGTGAGACTTTTGGCCTATGAGCTTCATCGGCGGGTCATCGGAGTGGGGTGCGGTTCCTCTGCTAGAATCTTGGGTGTGGTCGGATTAATCATTGATTAATCGATACACCTGGGAATTGGCTAGGATCCGCGTTACGCTTCAAGCACTCGCCGAGGAGACTTCAAGGTAAAGTGAATAAATATTTTTAGTGTAAATCAAAATAATAGAGCAAAAAATCAATAAATAAAAAGGAAAATGAATAATTTAGTAATTGACTAGGTAAAATAGTATGGTATTTTTATTGTGAAATTTTATTTAAGTTTGGCGTTTAATGGTATTGTGGATCAAGAAGGCAATCTATTATTGACATTTTGGCTCGCTGACGAAAGGAAATAAAAAATATATCAAAAAACTCCAATAAATTGGCCGCCTATTAAAATAAAGGTTTCAAAAGCGTCATTGAGGGATTTGATCGCAGCTTGTAGAATTGCCGGTCTGGGATAGCCGTTGCCCCCATTCGCCAATTCCTATAACCAGTTGATGAGTATAATTTTTATAGACTGATTATTTCTAAACTCATAGTTGGTGTTAAATCGCTCTTAATCATTCATATTTAATTTTGATGTTGATTTATTTCGTATATTTTCTCTTTTTCTGTAATTGTTGACGAATTTTATGTGTAATGATTTGAAAATTGTTTAATTTATAATTGATTAATGTATTTGTATGTGAGACGATGATATTTTAAT
>WNHD01008341.1:0-17334 GCA_011057455.1 Ganaspis sp. Gsp50
CACCCACGCTGCAAAGATAAATATGATCCAGCATCTATTACCAAATTTGGAATGAAACAATCTAACCTTAAAATACATATAGACGTCAAATCAAATTCACACAAACGTCTATCGCTAAAAAAGGGCTCTCCTAAAAAATATAAAAAGGAATGGAAAATAAAGTTTTTACAGTTTACTTTTATTCGCAAAATACAATTGTCGATAAAAATATGCATGTGTATACAGAATTCTCTTTCAATTCAATAAGTCTTTATTTATTAAAAATACAAATGTTTTGTCTATCTGTGCGATTTATCCCAATACGAATATTTTATATTCTTTCTTTACTAATTTTAAATTATTATAACAGAAATATATTTTTAAACAGGCCTAAATTTTAAATTTGTTTATGCATTTGTACTTTTGCCAATTCAATTTTTCAATTTAAGAACCTTCTTTATTCAAATATTTCAATTAAAAAGATCTGTTACAAACTTTACATTCATAAAAATATATAATTGGTTTCTGTCTATAACCGATAACTCTCTAAATTAGTTTTTATTATCACATATTAGTATTACATTTTTAAAATTAAAAGAACATTATTCTATCTCAGTCATAGATAAAATATTTGGTAAAAAATCTACTAATTTTGTAAGCATTTTTACACCAGTGTGAAATTGCAGTCATAAGGTGCGTTCACACCTCTGAAAAGTCGAACAAAACAAAATTTGTCCAGAAAAAGGATTCTGAGCCTTGTTCCCATCTCTGGCACAAGTGGCATCTGTATTCCCATCCCTGGATCAATTAATTTTTTACACGTTCCCAGCACTGACATCACATAAACAACTTATAAACCTTCACAACCCTGCCAGTTTATACAAAACCTTAAAAAAATATGAGAAAGTGTATGAAAATACATTATATTTCCCACTAAATAATTGTAAAAATTGTATTTTTATAGCACGAATACATTATTCATTTTATTATTGACACCAGCCTAATTTTTGCTAAATTTAAAAACATTTTTACAATTCAAATCGATTTTCTTTATTCAACGAATATTTACTTCGGAAAAAATATATAAAATAAGTTTGAGGTCATGACATCCTTTTACATTTTTATGCTAATTTATGATTGACGAATCGGTTATCAGTTTATTTATGAATTGAAAACCAGCGACGCAAGCTTTAAAAAGTTAAAACTGCGCCGCACTTTTGTCGTTAGTACGCGCGAGTCTCAGTAGACGAGACAATTCTCTTGCTTGTCATACAAGAAATTCTTAAAGAATTTATTATTTTGAAATGGCTCTACGGACGATTTTAAGTTCAGGGAAAAAAGTCTGTTCAGGAATACAAGGTCGTACTGTGTCCAAAAGTATTCACACAAATTTGAAAATTGCACCGTTGCAAAAATCTGCATTAGAAGAACGATGTATTCTTATTAATGAACTTGACCAACCGATCGGCGAAGCAACAAAAGAATATTGTCACTTGATAAGCAAAGAGGGAACCGTTCCTCTTCACCGAGCTTTTAGTGTATTTTTGTTTAATTCCAAAGGAGATTTATTGCTACAAAAAAGATCATCCACGAAAGTGAGTTTTTTTCACAATTATTTAACGAACGCGGATTGAAAATATAATTTACATTTTTCTATAATTTATTGTAATTGATCATTAAATCCAATTTGTAGAAAAACTTTCTAATTTAATTTCCCGTGAATTCCAGTCAGCCTTTTAATTCAACTTTCAATTTAGCAATTGATTCTTAGAATTTAATCTTTTCTTTTGTCGTTTTTAGTTTTTTTTATTAACAAATTTCATTTCAATTTGACATTATTTTGGAAGTTAAAAATATTTTCGGCAAAAGAGCCTCAGTTTTTGTTTATGCTTAAATTAAAAATTTTATGCTAATGCTTAAATTAAACATTTGATGTTAAATTTTATTTATTTATTTTATGTTATATTTTAATAGATGTTTTGAGTGTTGATCGGGCATAATTTTATGTTAAAAGCAAGCATTTACTACGATTACAATTTTAGAAACTAATGTATATGAATATATAAAAAAGTGAAGAAATGATTGAATTACAAATTTTTCTGCATATCAGTATGCTTTACAATTATTGTTAATTCTTTCAAGATATGCATTCAAATTTTTCTTCTGTATAATCTACATTATGCTATATTTTTAGAAACAAAATAATTAATATTTATATTATATATCAAGGCATTGACAAAAATAACCCTTTATAGCACAGTCTCGATTCATTTTCATTTTTTAGCATAAAACCGATTAAAGCACGACTCGACTTTTCCATGAAACAAAACAATTTGTAGAAAGTTAATATAAAACATTCAAAACATGTTTTGGAATTAAAAACAAAATTAATAATATAATTAAGAAAATTAAATACCAAGCTTAATTGGAAATAAAATAATAATTTTTCCGCGTCTTTAATTGGAAAATTTTTAAATATTCTATCCACAATCAAAAAATATTGTAATTGAGACGAAAAACGAGATTGTCATTAATTATGAGATTATTAAATATGAGATAAAATAAATATGAGATAATTAATTATGAGAAATGGTTATAATGAGAAAAATTTCAGTAGAAACTAATTTTTCTTTAAAGAGACATTTTCGTTTCTTTAATTTACTATTTTTTGCAATTTTAGAACATAAAATATTAAACTGTTTACATAATTGTCAACTTTGCGGGACTGAAATAGAAAAATGTAAATTATTATCAGAAGGTTATCGCTGTATAACCAAAATCGGAATTATTAAAGTAACAAAAATTGATAAAAGAAAATTGTTTGTTTTTTGTATTTTTAGGGAAATTATTATATTTACGTAATAAAAACAAAATCATTACTTTTCCTGCTCTAAAATTATTTTATTTTAGATTTTATTTATATATAAAAGTAATTAAAAACATGTGTACTTTTGTTTTTAATTACTTTTATATATATAAAATTTTAAAAGGCGAATCCAAAACTCGTTTTTGTTTTCTAATTATTGAAAAAAAGTTCTCGAGACAATGATGACCACATATTTTCACGTTTCTCAAATTTTAAATAGAAATAAACGAGTTCTAGATATGTAAATAAAATACAAAAAAATTGTAATTAAGAATTGACTCATTTAATTATTGTTTCCAAAACGTATTTTGAACGATGATAACAAAAAAGTAAATTCTAGAATTATTTTATGGATTCGAAATAATTTTCGAAACAATGTGATTTAAATTGTAAGAAAATAATATTTTAAATCATCATTAATTTTATTAATATTATTTATTACTATTAATGGTAATTATTTTTTTAAATTTAATAAAAAATAAAATTTGAAATAATTATCCTGACAATATACTTTCTTGAAAATAATTTTTCAAAATTCAAAATTAAATTTTGTATTTCTTGTTAGATTGTTATTATGATTATTACTGTTATTATTATTATGATTATTACTATTATTATTTGAAAAATTATTATTATTATTAATATTAACTATTATTATTATTTGTTATAGATCACGTTTCCGGGACATTACACCAACACCTGCTGCAGTCATCCTCTGGCGGAAATTCCAGGCGAATCCGAAGAAAAAGACGTGCTTGGAATTCGAAAAGCGGCCCAGCGAAGATTAAATTTCGAATTGGGAGTTCCAATGGATGCAATTCAACTAAATGAATTTTTTTACTTATCAAGGATTCATTATCAAGCAATGGGCGAGTCCTGTTGGGGTGAACACGAAATAGATTATATTCTTTTTGTCCAGAAAGACAACGTGCCAATTGATCCGAATCCAGACGAGGTCAGTGAAATTCGTTGGATTTCTCGATCTCAAATTGACGAATTCATTAAATCAAACAAGGATCCTCTTACTCCGTGGTTCAAATTGATCCACGAATCAAAACTTACTCACTGGTGGGACAACTTACATGATCTTCAAAAATGCCATGATCCGAACATTATTCGTTTCTGATAAATAAATTTAAAAAAATCAATTCTTTTGAAATTTTGCAATTTTAGAATCGTCATTAATTTGTAATTAATTAGTTTAGGAAAACGAGAGTGAAACAGTTTTCACTTTAATTGAATATACAAAAAACGGGTGTAATGTTAACTGAACGAAACCTTATTTTCTAAGTTGTAAAAATCATTATTATTAAGAAATGTACTGTTTGTAAATACTAAATGAATTTATTTTGAATTACCTGCAACGTGAATCTTGCTTGAATTAAAAATTTCTGTTCAAGCAGAATTTAAACATTAAATCTCAAAGTTCAATTTACAAAGTGAACGTTTAATTTACAAAATGAACGTTCGATTTACAAAATGAACATTCAATTTACAAAATGAACGTTGAATTAAAAAATCAATTTACAGTCTAAACGCTTAATTTACAATTTAAATGTTTAATTTACCGTTACTTTCAAAAGTAGTTAAACTTTTAGATAAAAAATATATCAATTGTATATCTTAAGAAGGTTATAATTTACTGTAATCTATATAAATTTTTTAACTAACGACAAAAAATAATTTCTAGTCTTAATAAAACTTGTGCATAACATCGCATATACATATTTTATAAATGGGAACGAGTATATTTAAATAAATTTTTAATCAAACTACTTTAATTTTCTTACTCTCGGTAAGAACTCTGACCTTTTCGCATTTTGTAATTTATGTTCAAAATACAAAAACTTTTTTCTTGCTCCTATTTATGTGTATGAAAATAAATTTTTATCCCAACAGTAATAATAATAATAATAGTAATAATAATAATAATAATAATAATACTAATAATAGTAATAATAATAATGACAACAATAATAATAATAATAACAACAATAATAATAATAACGGACAAAAACAATCAAAGAACAGTGTATAAATTTGTCGAGTAAATGGATCACGCTTTTGATTACCTTCCAGAACGGACGGAGCACAAGAGGGCATAATTTTATAAAGCAATGTTCTTCTCGACTTTACTGCCTTTCATGTAAAAGAAAAAACAATCTAGCAATATAATATATTGGTAAAAGTAAAGCAACAAATAAGGAATAAGAAAAAACATACACGTTTTTTTTTAAACAACAAGGATGTTATTGTTAATGTTTTATCTCGTAACAAGATGCTATACAACAAAATGTGTACGTTGAGCACACTCACGCATACAGAGAAGCTCTATTGAACTTTCTCAATTCGGCTCTTCTAAATTGCTTCATTTCATTGCCTACTTACAATTACTCTATTTAATTTCAACCACTGTCTTTTTACTTAAACAAAAAAAAAACCCTAAAAACGGGATCAAAAACACTCATATCAAACACTCTTAAGCGTACAATTTGAATGAAATTCAAAGTCAAAATCTGTCAATCAACCGCAGATTTCGACTCTTGAATTTATTTCTATGAAAAGTGAAAAACGGGTTCTAAATCATACGTATAAAACATTTTATAAATCACTTTTTACATCCCTTTTCAAATAAGAAACATTCTTTAAAAATAATTTCCGTTTTAAATAAGAAATATTCTTTCTGATTTCAATATTTTGTCTCATTTCAATCTTTTTTCCGGTGCCATTTTCTCATTTCAATATTTTGCCGATATTTTCGTTGATTGCAATATTCTCTCATTTCAATCCTTTTCCCGATGCCAATATTTTATCTCCTTTGAATATTTTTTTCAGTCCATGGAACACTTGTTGAAATTAAAGACAAGAGAAAAAAATCTTTTTCCTTTCATCTTCGATTTCAGAGAAATGTTCAAGTTCCGAGGACTTCTTTTTCGATTTTTTTTTAAAGAGCATTTTTTAATAGAGTAAATCGCTGTTACGTGGACGTTCTCTTCTGGGGTTTTTGACCTTTGACGACAGTTGGTCGATTCTTGATGGAGCCCTTCTTCCGGCGAGAAGTCTGAAACATTAACGTCCCCAAATCTTCAACAACATTTTCCAATCTTTCACCCCTCTTGGCAAAAAAATGAGAAACGATACGAGAGGCTTCATTTCTTTTAGGCCTCTTTTTTTCTCAATTTGCTAAAGAATTGACACTCACCTTTTTACTGATATAGGACGAAGTCGGTCGCGTAATTGTTCGTTCCGCAAGAGGAATCCGGGGACGGTTGAATTCACTTGGTTTCTTGACCCTAAAATAAATTGAAAATTAAAATATACAGAATTTGTACCATTCTTTACAAAACTTCCAAGAGTTTTTCGTGATTTCCATTAGAAAATTAGATAAATTATTATCTGAAAAGCAGTTTCTTTTTCTAGATCAAGAATTTCTTTCCCTATATCAAGAATTTCTTTCTCTAGATCAAGAATTTCTTTCCCTACATCAACAATTTCTCTAAATGAAAGATTTCTTACGTTTTTAGATTTTTACAATATACCTGTAGACTCTGACGAGCCAGTGTTCAGTCGTGTAGGCCTCTTCGAGGTAAGTGAGTTGGAAGTTTTTGTTTCCGATTTCGGCGTTGCGAGTTCTGTCATAGCCGGACGGTGATCTATAATCGATTTTCACTTCACCGAATCTGTAATAACTGAGTTTGTACATGAGAGAATTCAAAAGTGTCGGAGATCCTTCGGAATCAACTCGAAATTCTCCGCGTTCTGTGAAGTAGTCACTTTCTCGAATATCCTGGGGATGTTCACCTTCAGCGATCCTCACCATCCACAAGAATTTGTTAATATCGTCTCCTGAATAGCCGATCATCCCTCCAAAAATAACAAGAACGTAATCCACATCCAACGACGTCATTATCTCATAAGCCGCACTCTCATTCGAGCTCATTGCTTTCCCCACGAGAGCGATGTGCGAATTATTCCAGGTGTTATTGTCAACCAAAGTCGTCCTGCAAAGAAAAACAATTTTATTAATAAACAAACAGAAGGATCGTCAATTTTCTAAAATTACAGTAAGTTAGTTTAAATTACATTAAACTAAATTTAAATTAAATTAAAAATTTTAAATTTAGATTTAATTGATTTTGATTTAAATTACATTAAATTGATTTGTTTCATTAAATTTAGATGATTTAAATTACATTAAATTAATGAATTTAATTCTGAAATTACATTAAATTAATGAATTTAATTCTGAAATTACAGGCTTCGAACTTTGATTAAAATATGGAACTTTTTTACCTGTTGGCCATTCCGGCGATTTGATATCCATAATCCCACCAGCTCATGACCCTGGCATCACTGGGGGTATTTTGAGCGAGCCAGAAGTAGGCTTCCCTGAAATCGTCGAGGATGGCTCTGCTTCCGTCGTTGCTGTAGGACGAGAGAACGATTGAAGGACTAGAGTAAGCGTTGCTGGTGATCCAGGTGCAATGGATAGTGAACATCATCAGAAGAACGAGAATGAGGATAACGACTCCATTTCTGAGATTAGCACCGAGACCGTCGCCACTTCCTTTTGGCCTCTCGTGCTTCATTCTTCGCAATTTTCCAGCCTTGTCGTAAAGAGCGCGTCCAGGACTTCTTTCCCTCTCTTCCTCACTCTCTCCATCGCTACCCTCTTTCTCATCACCGTCTTTGCTTTCCTCCTTCAGATAAAGATCCAGCACCCCGCTGAATGCCACTCCCGCCAGCATGCAAACCACCGGAGTCAGAGTCAACATCAAACGAACCATCACTCCCGCAAAGTAGACTGCACTTATCGCGTACAGCACAACTGTGAACATTGCATTTTTTAAAAACATTATCACATGTAACATTATCAATGTAACATTATCACATGTAACATTATCAATGTAACATTATCACATGTAACATTATCAATGTAATATTATCAATGTAACATTATCAACGTAACATTACCAACTTCTTTTTCAATTGCTACTTTTCTATTTCTATTTCTATTTCTATTTCCATTTCCATTTTACGTTTCTCTCGTTTTATTTTTATATTTCAGAAACCAAAGCAGAAAACGGACTTACTAAAGACACGTTCGTCATTGATGTGTTTTATGCAGTACCACAATCCCACCGGGAAAGTGGCAATGAGGATGTGAAGATCGAAAAAGAAACTGAACCAAGTCGTCGGCTGGTGCTCAGAAACCGAAGCGATAATAGGAATGTGTATTTTTGCATATCCAGTGTCCCAGAGTGAATAAAATCTTCCACTCCAGGGAGCGACAACTCCAGCATAAGTTAATCCGATCAAAACCAACAATAGAAAAGCTGCCGTCACTACCACGATTCCTCCGAAATATTTCATTTCCGATTTTGTGAAAATAGTGCGGAGATATCTGAAACAAGAGCAATTTTTTTTTACTAAATCCATTTATTTATCATCCCGGATGTATTGCGTTTAATCGCTAGAGCGTTTTAAAGTTGGGCATAGAAAAATTTGATTTTAAGCACTCTTGAAACAATTAACAATAAATATTTTTTTGAATAGAAAATCTTCCAATCTTTCAGATTTTTTAAGTTTCAGGATTCAAACATGCTTCTCGAGTATTAGCGATTTAAAGTTGGGCAGCGATTTAAAGTTGGGCATACAAAAATTGGATTTAAAACCGTTTTAAACAACTTTAAAACAGTTAATTAATAAAAAATAACATTTTTCTATGCAGACAAATTTTCAATCCTTCAGAATTTGCTAGTTTCAAGGCTCAAGAATACGTAGTTTTCGAGTTATAGCGATTTAAAGTTGAGCATACAGAAAGTGGATTTTAAGCAATCTTAAAGCAGTTGCGTAATAAAAAGCAAAATCATATTCAGTAGAAAATTTTCCAATCTTTCAGATTTTTCAAGTTTCAGGATTCACGGATGCGTTCTTCTCGAGTATTAGCGATTTAAAGTTGGGCATACAAAAATTGGATTTAAAACCGTTTTAAACAACTTTGAAACAATTAATAAACATTTTTCTGTCCAGAAAAATTTCCAATCTTTCAGATTTTGCTAGTTTCAGGGCTCAAGGCGTTGTTTTCGAGTTATAGCGATTTAAAGTTGAGCATACAAAAATTGGATATTAAGCAATCCTAAAACAGTCAATTAATAATAAACAACATATTTTTGGATAAAAAGTTAATTAACACAATAGAAACAAAACAAAGACAAAATGCTAAAAAGTCTATTACCTGAGAGTCGCGACAAAAATGAGTAATCCAAAGACTCCAACAGCAGGCATGTGTTCGGAAGTTCTTATCGGTTGAAAGCCAACGAAAGGAATTTGCATACTGAAGAGTAAACCCAAGATAAAGAAAACCGTGTAACTAGTGAACAATCGATTACTGAATCTATTCATAATCAAGAGACAGAAAACATGAAGAGGAATGAGATTAATGATAAAAACGTAGCCTCCCCAGGCGGAGACCATATAAAAGTAAGAAAGGGCAGTCATGGAGGCCCAGAAAATTGAGCCAGTCTTGACAGATTTGACCCAGAGATAGTACGTGAACTGTAGAGCAAAAATGGCAATTCCTTCATTGTCGTAGCTGCCTGCAACAGATCTTGAAATGTAGCCTGGTACAATGGCAATAAAGCAAGCGGCAAACAAACCCGCTCCAGTGCTCCACAATTCTTTTGTTAAAAGATACGTCGAAATAGCAGTAAGACCGCTGAAAATCGGGGCCAAAAATACGCAAATATCTCGAATATGAATTGGAATGTTTAGAGAATGAAGAATGTAATGAATCGAGCCGGAAGTTATCATCAGTCCTGGATAAACTGTGCCGCCCACAATTCTTCCCAATGGATACCAGGCTCTCTCATCGAACCAGTTCAAAAAATTGTAGAATCCATGCTGCACCATGTACGCGGTCGCTCGATAATTGAACCTGAAAATAAAAAATCATTATTAGTACATTTTTGTGCAGAAGTTGTCGAATGGTTAAGCAAATCTTAGATAAAATTATGAAATTATTGCTAAATTATTATGAAATTATGACCATAATATAATTACAATGTAAATAAAACAATAAAGCAGTAAAGAAATTAAACAAAAAATAGTGATACAAATTATCATGGAAAATTAAAAAAATAAAAATAAATGTAGCAATAAAAAAAAAACCATCCGAGTTTTAATCTTCAAAATTATTTTCGAGCCTATGTTTGTTTCAAACATAAAACAATCGTATTTTCGATATTGCGAAACCTATAAACATCACTCGAAAAGTAATAACTGCGATAAATCTGCTTATATTGTCCCAGATATTCCAAAATTTATCTAATTTCTCGAGTTTCTTTCTTTTAAAGATCAAAACCTGCAAAAAAGTCGAAAAGAAATATTCAACTTAACGAAAAAGTAATAATAGTAATAAAAACAATAATAGTAATAAAAACAATAATAGTAATAAAAACAATAATAGTAATAAAAACAATAATAGTAATAAAAACAATAATAGTAATAAAAACAATAATAATAATAATAAGAACAATAATAATAATGAAAGTTGACGTTTTTTGCGACCCAAAGAAATGTAATAAAAATTGGTGTATTTTCTTAATGATTAATAATAAATAGTAATATTAACAATAATAGTAATAACAATAACAAAATAATAATACTTGTTAAAAAAATACCTAGATGAATTAAATGAATAAAAGATTAGATAAAAATGTAGAAAAAAAAATAGAAACCGAGTAAATAGAAAGTCTCAAAAAAGATGGAAACCCCTTGGCAGAAAACGAAAGATAAGAGATAAAATAAAATGAACATACCAAGGATCGAATTCGTGGATAATACTTTCGAATCGAATGACTGCAAAAAGTCGAGAGGCGAATCCTGAAATCCATGCGAGGAGTAAAACTGTGAAGGTAATAAGAGAACTTAGACCAGCAGCGTTTGTGATGGAGCTCGATTTCATTTGCTTTGATGATGACTTTTTATCGGGAAACATGATTTTCTTTTGGCTTGATGCCGTTCCTTTATTCGGCATCATTTCTCTTTCAGTCAACTTTTAAACAAGTCGTCAGTTTTGTCTCCTTTCGGCAATTTTTTTTCTTAAGAACCGCTCGCCATCAACTCACCAACACCCGTTCCCATGCGACACGTAGCAAATCAAGCAGACCGCAATGAAAATGACACGTCAAAGCCGGTTTATCGACACATTTTCACCAACAAAGCACCATTAATTTCTCTAGAACAAATCCTCAATTCAGAGTTTGCTTCTAGCTTGCATTAAAAAGTAAAATACGGTCAACAATTGTTAAAGGATTGACAAAAAGACTAAAAGAAGCTAAATGTTTAATAAATTGCAATTAGTTTTTATTTCCAATTTTTGATTCCCTGGGAACTTTTCTTTAGTAATGTTTTCTCTAGACAAGAGATGAGAAACTTCATCTTTTTTCGAGATTTTGACGAGAGACATGTGAAAGGACCTTTAATCGTAGAAATCGCGCGTGATTTGGTTTTGAGTTTTTTCCAGCCAATCAAAATTGCGATACGTTAATTTCGATATTACATACCCAACTCTGCTTTTCTTGACATTAGCTAGCACCCGAACATAACCTACATTTGCAGTTTTTTTTTAGATTTTTATATTCCAATGTATTTCAATTTCAATATGTTGTAATTATATGTAAAATAAAATGCCGAAGAAAAAAACTGGCCAGAGAAGAAAAGCTGAGAAGCAGCGACTGAGACAGAAGGAAATTCGAACAGGAAAAAGTCAACTAGATCTTGCAAAATTACCATGCAATGCAGTTATGGTTAGAATATTTCTAACATTGTATTTTTATGTATTTTCTACAATATATTTGTAATATAATTTTCAATAATTTTCTACAATTGTCATTCAAACTAAATCTTGATCATAAGAGATTAATTTCTACAAAGAATGTTTATTTAAGGAAAATTTAACATCTAAAATTGTCAAATAGAAGACTCCGAAATGTCAAATTCTCGACACTGAATATTTTATTTTAGACTTCATTTATTTTAACAACAATGCTTTTTTACAGGAATGCGACAAGTGTAACAAAAAGCAAAAAAGTCGCGCTTTCTGTTACTTTTGTCAAAGTGTGCAAAGACTGCCAATGTGTGCTCACTGTGGAAAAGTAAAATGCATGTTAAAAACTGGAGATTGTGTCATAAAGCATGCCAACGTGTTCACGACTGGATTAGCAATGGTCGTAAGTGTCAATTTATTGTTTTTAAAAATGCAAAATTTACGGATTGATTTTTACATTCTCATCAATCATGAGAAAGTATTCAATTTTTGTTCATTTTTACCACAAGATTAATTATTTTATTACTAGATAAATTATTTTATTATTAGATTATTTATTATATATTTTATTATTATTTATTATATTTATTATATATTAGTATTATTCTATTAGACCAATTATTTCATTATTATATCAATGATTTGACAAGATTAATTAACCACAATTATTTTTGTTTACAAAAGGGTGCAATATGTGACCATTGTGAAGCGTGGGTTTGTCACGGAAAGCGATGTTTGACCTCTCACGCCTGCACTTGTCCTCTGATGGACGCGGTTTGTCAGGAATGCGAGAGAGGAGTCTGGGACCATGGAGGAAGGATTTTTCGTTGCAGTTACTGCGACTGTTTTCTCTGCGAGGACGATCAGTTCGAGCATCAAGCTTCCTGTCAAGTTCTCGAGGCGGAAAATTTCAAGTGCCAATCTTGCAATCGACTCGGCCAATACTCTTGTTTGAGATGCAAAACTTGTTACTGCGAAGATCACGTGAGACGAAAAGGCTTCAAGTACGAGAAAAACAAGAGCATCCCTTGTCCAAAATGTGGCTACGACACTTCACAAACCAAGGACCTCAGCATGTCTAGTAATTGCCCATTTTTTTTTCACCAAAACTCTTTAATCTCAGCAAGAAAAGACATTTTTTTATTATTTTGTACAGAAACAAATTTATCGATAATTTCGTACCGAAACTAATTTATCGATAATTTGGTACCGAAATTTATCGACAATTTGGTACCGAAACTAATTTTATAGATTTAGTGTCGAAATTAATTTATGAATATTTTGGTATAGAAATTAATTTATTCATCAGTGTAGAAACGAAAAACGATTTCGATAATTGAATACAAAAATAGGAATATTTCAAAACAAATCTAGGTTGTTTTTACTGATCAAGATTCTGTATTCTATTAAAAATTACGAAGCGATAAATTAGAGCAAAAGAACTAGATTTTAAAAAAATAATTAACATTGTAATTGTTATTTCATTTGTTGTCAATTTTTTCAGCGAGAACTCACAAATACGGGAGACAGAATATGGCAGGAGCTTACGATTCTGATGAAGAAAGCGGTGCTTATGGTTACGGTAAGATTGTCATTTACAAAAAATTGAATAAAATTTTACTCCTTTTTATAATCAGTAAAATTGTTAATTATAATTTTTTTGAAATTGAAATTCTTAGAAATAGATAAAAAAAAATTAATAAAAATGTTCAAACATTTGTAGGTGCCTCAGGTTATAGTTATGGTACAAATGAAAATGTAGATTATAATGATGATGATGAGGATGATGATGACGACGACGACGACGATTCAGAAGAAGACGAGGATGAGGAAGATGAAGATAATGAATCCGAGAATGAGAAAGATAAAAATGAAGCAAAAGAGGAAGTATTTTCACAAAAAGACTCCAAAGCTGAAAAGACAAAATCATGAAAATGAACTATTTTGTTGTAATTCTTTTACGTTTCATTTGGAAACAATAAAAGTTATTTAAAAATTTTATATTCAATTTCGCATTGGCTGCAAAATGTAATTCATATAACCCCCCCTTTTTTATTCTCACCAATAATGAGAGTGTATTAAAAATGTGCGATTTTTTTCAAGGATGAATTATTATTGAATAACCTCACTTATTGAAAGTGAGGTTATGTTTTGTGTGAAATTTCCCTCTTTCAATTAGAAATGTAATCTTTTATTGCAATTTTCTTTACTCGAACGTTACTAAATGTTATTTTAAACAAAACGAGTCAGTAAAAAGTACATTTAAACAAGAATGTTCAAAAATGCACTTTCTGAAACCAAGATCTGAAACAAAATTCCTTTTTCTTATTTTCTGTACTTTCTTTCGTTTCAGAAAGTGAATTTCATTAAATTTTTGTTTAAATGTACTGTCTACTGACAAATACAATTGTAAATTTTTCTAAATTATAACCCCCTTTTTCTAAAATTACTATTCGATTGTAAACAAATTTTAATTGCAAACTTTGTAAATTTTTGTAATTCATAACTTGTTCGTAACCTATTTTTAAATTACCATTCAATTGTCAAAAATTAATCCCTAAGTTAAAAACTCAAATAATTGATTCCTGAGATAAAAAGTAAAATAATGATTATTATCTAAGAATTGAAAAAATTCCTACCGAACAAAAAAACTCAAAAGATTAAAAATTTAATCAACTTCTTAAATAAAAAATATTAAGATAATTTTATATACTAAAATTGTAAACATCTGCAAAATGTAAAATCCAAATATTTGCAAAATAAACAATTGAATTATTTATAAACTGAAAAATCCAAATATTTGCAAAATAAACAATTGAATTATTTATAAACTGAAAAATCCGAATATTTGGAAAATGAAAAATCGGAATTACTTCCTAGATAAAAAATCAAAATAATAAATTTCCGAATTACCAACTAAATTAATTTTCATTGGTACGATTTAACCAGTCTAACAAAAGGTTATATCAAATAAAACCATCACTATTCAAAAATCTCATTACGAAAGAAACTTTTATTTCAATTAAAAAATATAATCTATACAGTAAATATTAAAATTTTAATTGACTCAACTTATTAATTAGTATATCAAAAAACAATGAAAGATTAGAATTTATTTCTTTGATATGATTCATTATAATCACAGTGTTAAAAAGTAAATCAATTAGTAAAGATTTTTACTTACCATTTTCTTTCTTTTTTTCAGTCAAGAGAAATTGTCAGCGAGAAATTAGAAAACCAGCGAACCTTTCGACTGATCTTGAGTCCGGAGTTTGCAATAATTCAAATTTAAATATTAAAACAAAAATTTTATCATTCAAACAATAATTTCATTATTTAAACAAGAATTCCATCATTTAAACAATTTCACCATTTAAGCAATAATTTTATTATTTAAACAATTTCATCATTTAAAGAATAATTTCATCATTTAAACAATAATTTCATTATTTAAACAACGTCATAATTTCAACAAGAATTCATCAATTAAATAAACAATCATCAAATTCTGCTTAAAAATATTACAAAAACCACCTTATTGAACATTAAATTTAAAATACTTTTCCTCTACACATTTTTACCTAATTATTAACAAAACATTAATTTACCAAGTTTATAATTAATTTCTTGCACAAAAAAACATTTCATTTTTTACACAAAATAATTAAACAAAAAACTTCAAAAATATTTCAAACTAAAAATCATTTTTTCAAAATCCGGACCCAATTTTGAAGTAAAATGCGAAAACAATTAATAGAACTTTGTTTTTCTTTTTTAAAAAAAAGAAGGTAGCAGAGCATGCAGGGGTTTGGTGAAAAGATATTTCATGTCAGTTAAGAACCGAAACACAAATACCTTTTTCAATCCTTGCTCCTTTTGATCCATGAAAAAAGAGCGATCCAAACTTGACAATGAGTTAACAAGGACAATTTAAATCCATCCCACGATCCTCTTCTTTACAGAATCCATTTACATTTTCTAAAATTCCTCCATTTACATTTTTTTTATAAATCAATTTATCCAACAAATCTTGTATATGCAAAATTTTTTTTTATTTAATCCCAAAAAGTCCAAGTCCTGTTGAAATCCCATTTTTCCTCAAGTCTCAGAAGCTCTTTTTATATTTATCTCTCTCTCTATTTTCTATTTACTTTTTTTTCCTAGTTTACGAATCCTCTTGCATGCATTAGAAAAGATCCCGCGACGCATTTTTGCCTTTCGCGAGGACGAAAGAAGAAACGAAAATCCTACGAATATTCCTAAAAAAATCCTGTTTTTTCTCCGGAAACGATCTTTTCATCGATGACTTTTGACTGAATCGTAATCCTGATACGTATTTACATATTTTTTTTCTCGTTAAAACCTGATATCCAAAAAGTCGAAAAGACGATCCTCTAATCCTGAAAAATCCTGTGAAATCCGTTAATCCGATAATCCGCTGTCAAATGCGTTTACAATCCGTTTTAAATTGTCAAATGCGTGTTTTAATTCATTTAAAACTGTCAAATCCGTTTAAATCGTCAAATGCGTTTTAATTTCAGTTAAATTGTCAAATCCGCTTTTTAATCCGTTTATAAATTGTCAAAATCCGCTTTAAAATGTTAAATCCATCCCAATCCTGAATCCGACATTCAATTTGAATAATCAAACGTCCTCCTCCTCTTCGACTCATTATTAATTCTCCCAAAATATCATCTCCTCCGCGCAACATCCATCCAAAAGTGATTATTTTATCCATCCAAGAAGCAAGATTGTGTAGGTTTCAGTTTTTCATTCATTGTGTTACAATCCAATCCAATATACAAAAGAAGAAAAAATACATTAGTTCTTTTTAAGAAAACGCTAATTAACAAACATTTCTATCGTGTACAAGCTCAAAAATTCTCTTGATGTTTTTTATTCATTGTATAAAAGTTTCTGCATTTTTGGAAATTTTCTGACAACTTCAAATTGTTGCAATTTCCTATTAAAAAAAGGTCTTCGTTTACAATTGGCAAGTGTAATTGTTACAATTTGAAATAGTCACAAATGTGTAATTTAAATTTTGCAATTTTTATTTTATTTTGCAATTTTTACTTTATTTTTAATTTTCTTTTCATTTCATTGCAATTGTAAAGAGTTTAATCAGATGTTTTCAATGTTTCTTAAAAAAATTTCTGATATATTTTCTTTTTTAATTTAAGACACAATTGTTGAACTCGATTTTGTTGACTTTAAAGATCATTTTCTACTTTAAAACTGATCGTTTTTTTTTAAAGAATTTTTGTTTCAAAATAAGAAATTTTTGTTTCAAAATAAGAAATTTTTTTTTTTAAAAAAAAAGAAATTTTTGTCTGAGAACCAAAAAATTTTGATCTAAGAAACAACTTTGAGAACCGAAAAACGTTTGTTTAAAAACTAATAAGTTTTTAGTTAGAAGGCAATCAATTTTCATTTAAAACCAACCAATTTTAAAATAGAAAGTCTTTTTAGAAATCTATTAATTTTTTATAAATGTATTATTATAAATGTAAAGAATTATTTTTAATAAATGTATCATTTTTAATTCATAAGCTTTTCATTTTTTATTCAAAAGCCGATCAATTTTAAAGTAAAAATAGTATTTCTCAAAGCCGACAATTTCTAATTTTTAAATCGGACAATAAAAAAGAAAACGGTC
>WNHD01008342.1:0-10359 GCA_011057455.1 Ganaspis sp. Gsp50
TATATATATATATATATATATATATATATATATATATATATATAATCTATATATTTATATTTATATTTATATTTATATTTATATATCCTATATATAGAACGAGCAAGATCAAATAATAAATATAAATAAGTATAACTAATAACTTCTATACACTGCTAACTTCTGTACTCTATTGTGTATTAATTTTAAGAAGAAATAAATTTAATTGCAATGTCAATTTTACATAATGCCATTACTGCACGTAGATTTTTCAACAAACAATACAGAAATCAAGAAAATTTAAAATTCTGTAAAAATTTGGCCTTATAAGTTGATCTTTCGAGTAAATTTACCAATAAATTAAAAAACAGGGTTACTCATATTTAATAACTATTTTAATGATTGCACATACAACATTGTAGTATATTACAAACAGATCATAAAATTGTGATTTCCTCGTTTTTATGAAAATACTTGGATGCATTATTAAATTTTGTATGCACACTCAAGTTGTATTTAAGAATAAGCACATATCCATTGCACAATGAATTCAAAACAAAATTTTTTTTCACAACGCATTTTTTTCTATTTTCAAAAATTTACATTCCAAAAATGTATAGTTCCATGCACTCGAAATATATAGAATATATTAATGATTATAGATTATTTTTGTTTTTGTAAAAAATAGCTTGTTCTGAAAATATTTCAATACAGAAATATTGCAACTTAAGTGAATTACGTCGTAAAAGATGAATGTATAGAAGGTTTATCGATAATCATCATTTGAGTTATGCTTGTATTACACAATTGAGACGGAAAAATAAGAAAATTCATGGAAATCTTTAACAGAAATAGAATTTTATTCATATTTACGGATTCTGATTTTAATTACATGAGTGCGTAAAATGATGCAACCTTGACAGACAATCAATGGGAAATTAGCAGGAAATTGCTCGAGGCTCATTCTTGTTTAGCTATTTTTCATTCATTGAGAAATCTTCGTTTACAGGAAAAAAATTTGTTTTCAACATTATAGCTATCATAAATACACAATTATTCAAAAAATGATAAAATTATGCCGAGCACAAAAAATTAAAAGTACTTAAAAAAATTCATTTAGTATAATTAACTTTTAATAAAATACGCTCATTATTGAAAATTCTCGAGTATTGTGTTGATTACAAAAATTGAGATTAATAGGTACTAGTGTGTATGTAAATAAATATTTATTATATTTATTATTTAAATTATTTATTATTTAAAATATCTCGATTACAATAGCTACAGTGAGGACGTTTATAGAAATTTATATAGCTACATTTATGAAGGGAAATAATTCGTTTAATATACTTTCCACAAAATTAACAAATAAATTATAAAACATAATTATTAAAAGCATATTAACCAAAATTTAACGGCTCTTGTGATGCGAATGTGAGGAAGAATAAGCCTCTTCTTCAGATTCATTTTCTTCCTCTTCTTCATCATTTTCTTCTTCCAACAAATTTTCTCCAGGGTTAACAGTATCTTTAGATTCTTCAGAAAAATATTCTTTAATCATATTTAAAACCTCATCATTATCCTCGTTAGCAAAGTATGGTTCAATTTCGACAAATGACTGATATACTTCATCGTTCGTTTTTGTAAAAATTACTATAAAGATCTCCTTACCGGATTTATATTTTACCTATTTACATTATAATGATTAAGCTCATTGCTGTCTATGGTGAAAACAGTACTGATAAATAATAAAAGAAATACTACCAATGTATACATTGTAAAAAAAATTACAATCAAAAATTACATTCTAATACCTTATTTTCAAAATCTTCAGGCGAGCTGACTAAACATTTGGCATTCGGATTATCATTTTCAAATGCACCAAAATATTTAATATGTTCTTTATGATTTTCATAAGCGTCATTTAGTGCATCAAATTTACTAAAGTCGTATTTAAAGCCACACAGAGGTAATAAAACAACGGGTTCTACATATGGATGGTCTTCTTCCATGTATTTTCCAAAAATTGTCTTGAACACATGGACTTTACTTCTAGCCTAAATTGTTGGAACATTTTTTATACAGGTATGCAATATTTTTAGTTAAAACAATTATTTTAATAAACGAAATGATCAAATTCAAGAAGGTACCTGAGGTGGTACCCAAATGGCAGGATAAATTCCAATACCATCGTCTTCAATTTCTACATCAGATTTGTGAAACACATGTCGCTTGATAAAAGGTTTATCGAAATTCTTTTTGGGATGTGTACTAGATGGTTCACCACTGACGATATGCAATAAGTAATTTTCGACATCATCAATCTGCCTTTTGGGAGTTTGTTCCGTTTCAGGTTCGTCAGTACCATATGGAACTGGCCAATCAGAATGCGGAGGTTTTCCTTTTAATCTGATTACCATACACTTTTCTGCAGTTAGTCCTTGAGAGGTAATTTTAAATACATTAAAAGCCTGTATAACATAATGGTATACGTATATTAATAGTACAGTGTAATATCTCTTTTTTACCATTAAATATCATCCATTTCTCTCAGTTTATTCGGAGAGATACAATACAATATCATAATACAATATAATATCATAATACAATATAATATCATAAGTATACTTATGATAGAATTATAAACTGCTAAAAGCGTCTTAGAAATGTATCTACAAACAGTACCCTGTATTAAATCTTCACTTATAACAACATCACTCTCAACAAACATTTTTCCAACAGTTTCATCGTCCAAATGAATTTGAACTTCTTCATCAATATCAAAATACTCGGGCAACACTTCTCGCACCAATTCGACGTATGGAACAGAACTATTTTTATCAATCGGACTATCTTCTTTGTCAAGGAAAACCCAAGGGTACAGAACAATAGCTGTTTCTTCGCAAAGTTCGAACATCATTTGATTCATAAAAGATTCGTATTTTGCTTTTTCTTTATCTTCTTCTGCCTTCTTCTGGTTCTCCTTCTCCTGCCTTTTGAGAAATATAATATTCTTAATTATTTTAAAGATCATAATTAATTATATTAAAAATCTCGTAGTTCTCATTTACCCAAACTTCAGATGAATGACATAAACATCGAAATACGAATATAACGTTATTTCCTCTATGAGGAAGCAAAAATCAATTTACATTATATACCTAATTGCTTCGTCTTGTTTTAATTTTTCTTCCTCTTTTGGACAAGGTTGTGTGGCAGGTGATGACCATTTTGGTGGAACGCCAGTTTGCACTCGTTTGAGTTCTTCTTTTAAAGTTTTCAGCATGTTTGGTCTATCTACTCCAAAGAGAAAATTCACCATTTCACCATTTTGTACAAACATCCACTTGGGTTCACATTTACCACGAAAACGCTCAAGTGCTGAGATATTGTCAGTTTTGGCAGCCGCGTATTTGACCCATTCTCCAGCGATTTCTAGTTTTACTTTCAAAGTGCTAACGATTGCTTTGCAAGGTCCACACCAGCCGGAATATATGTCAATTATTAAAAGTCCTGGATTTTGCAAAAATTTCGCCCATTCCTCGTCAGTATTCAAATTAGCTTGAAAGATATTATATGCATCTTCTTGTGTCATTTTCACGTAGAGTACAATTTTCAACTTTTAACCTTTTTAGTGAAACATCGAAGACATTTGAAAACACTGTCAAATCAGACTCTCTAAACAAAATACGACTAACAGTTTCGCGGATTTTTGTTTTTATTAATTTATTCGTGAAGTGGTAAAGTTTTGATTCAATTATTCAATAATTTTAAGAACTTTTCTCAAAACCGAAGTAATCGATTTTTTATTTTTTTCATTTGAATTCTCATCTAAATTCTCCATAGCAGAATTTTTAATCATTTATTGAATGTCGTAATTCTTTTCTATGTGCACGATAGAAGAAAAGATTTTAAAGTTTAATATAAAGTGAAGACTTATTTACTGAATGAAAATGACATTTTACAAAATTCTCATAGCAAGTAATATTACGACTTCTTTGATCCGCATGAAATTTTGTAGCATTGCTGAAGCTATAAAGACAAATAATACTGAAACGAGCCCAATGAGGTTTAATGATGTGTATTTGCATTGGTCATTAAAATAGAAGCTAATGTATTGTCTCTTTTTCTAAGGAAGAATTATGCACACAGAGACTATAAATTTTCTGTCTGATGGACAAAGAACACCCTGCTAATGCCACTTATCATAAACCATGAAATTTCGTTTCTTGTGCAAGAAATTGCCTTTTTGATCTCCTTATCATTTTACCAATTTGTTTCGAGATTTCCATTAAAAAATTCTGTTTTTCTTTATGCAACAAGCACTTCATCTTTAAAGCTTGAGTTAAGTATTAAGTATTAAGTATTATTACAAGCTTGAGCTTGTATTAATGGAAAATCAAGTAAATAGAACACTGTAATTGAAGAAAAAATTCAATGGCGCTAACTAAAGTAAAAAATGTCTGTACTCACAGTACCACATATAACGATAGGATCCTTACCTCATGAAACAAAAACTTTTATTATTATGTTTTCAACATTTTTGAACGTGTGTAGATAACTATTTTCATGTAACTTTTTCTTTCCAAATTTATTTTGTTTAAAATGTGTGAATACGATTACAATATAAATACAATTTTCAATAAAACTTTCTAGGTAGACCCATATACAGTATTAGGAAAAATTGGAAATACATATTTTATGAAGAGTAATAGAAAGATCCACATAAAGGAAATTAAGAAACATTTGGTTTCAGATAATGAAGATAGCAGTTAGAAAATGTCTACTCCATAATAGAATTACAGGCAAAATATGTGACACGATCTGAAGAAAGGGACCTTACAAACATTTGAAATTAGGTTATGTTTGCTGACAGTTTTAACTTAATTAATGCTTCCCTTTTAACTATTTGAGGACAAAAACAGTTTCTTTTCAAAGTATACAAAAAAGCTATTCAAGAAAAACTGTTTCTGTATGCAAATAGTTAAAAGGGAAGCATTAAATAAGTTAAAACTGTCAGCAAACATAACCTAATTTCAAATGCTTGTAAGGTCCCTTTCTTCAGATAGTGTCACATATATAAAAAATAAATTAGAAAAGCACACATTTATTCAGAAGACTGGAAGTTATTGATTATGATTAATATAACTAATACGAAAGATATGTGTCGCATCGCGAAGAAAGGTACCTTAGAATAAAAAAAAATCAGGTTATGTTTGGTGATAGTTTTAACATGATTGAAGCTTCGTTTTCAATTATCTGACGAAAGAAACAGTCTTTTTTGATAGTATACAAAAAAGCTATTCAAGAAATATTGTTCTTGACTTCAGATACTTAAAAAAGAAGCTTTAATCTAAATCAAAACTACTACCAAACATAATCTAATTTCGTTTGATGCTAGGGTACCTTTCTTCGCGACGCGTCACATATAGAATGTCAATTATCAAAAGAACTCTAGCACAAACAAGTCAACTTTGTTCCAGTAAATGCTAGGAAATTAATTTTTAACATTTTAGTCACGAATTCAAAATAACTGAAAAATGCAAATTTAGATATTTTGAATTCTCATATCTTAATGGACATTTTGGTACTTAAAATGATGTTACGAATTATGATATCAAAATGTAAGTTGAAATATAAAATAAGATGTATCCGACTGTAATTGGTCATTTAAAATTAAATCATGAAAAGTTGAAGAAAGTGAATCATTACGGAAATGCAAGGATGATGGATGCCTGTAGCTTGAAGCTTTAGAAAACAAAACCTGTGTCCCACAACTTTGTATGACAAGAGGAGTAATGACTATAGGAAAATCATAACAGCTCTTCTAAACTGCAACTTAACTCTTAGAAACATTCCTCTTTGCAGACGCGGATCTACAGTGGGGCAATTGGGAAGATCGCCCCTTCCAAAAGGCTTATTTTTATATGAGAGAGAGAGAGAGAGAGAGAGAGCGCATTATATTGCTATCTGTTTCTCTCACACATATTGCCCCTCCCAAAAATCATATATGGATCCGTCACTGCTGCCTGGAACAATATAAAATTTTAAATAGTGTACATGAATGTAAAATTAAAAAAAAACATTTTTCACATTTTTGAAAATTGACTGGGTTCCTGAAATTTTTTTGGCATTCCGATTCTACCATAAGGTTCTCCAGAAAAAGGTACCCCAATTTCAGTATAATAACGTTTTTGACACTTGCCTGGATAAATAAGAATTTAAAAAAAAGTTTACATAAATGTGATTTTTTTAAAAAAAATCATGTTTCACATTTTTGGAAAATTGACTGGGTTCCTGAAATTTTTTTCTCATTTTGCTTCCTCATAGGGAAGCATTGTTTTCGGTCCGATTATCCATTTTCTAAAAATAGTCTAAATCAACTCAATTTCATCCAAAAAGCATAAATACGAAGTTTTAGGTCAATGTCCAGATGTATGTATGTATGTGTGTGTGTGTGTGTGTGTGGTTGTTTTTTTGTGGACTCTGTATCTCGAGAAGGCTTTGATAGATTTTAATGCTATTTGGCACAGTTAGTACACTCATAAGAATTAAGAAACAGACACAAGGAAATTTACAAATAATCAATCAAAAAATCTTGAGAACGTTTTCTCTTTAAAAAATACGGTTTTTTAAAGAATATTATTCTCCTAATAAAGCAGTAAATTTAATAATAAAGAAATAATATTCTTTGTATTGAGACGAATCGACAGACCTATACAAAGTCTATATTTGACCAAAAATTGATAGAGTAAATGACAATTTTGTCACATTTTTGACATTGAAAATTCGATGTTTTTAGAATAATACTTAAAAATGCAAAAACTTTATTTCTTTAAATATAGTTCCCTCTAGAAAAATTATATACAATAAAAACTAAAAAATTCAACTATAACAAGTATATGCTTTACCAAAAATTAATAGATTTAATGATCATTTTTTAACATTTTTGACGTTTGAAGTTGGATTTCCTTAAATAACTTTAAAATTTGTAATTATATAGCAATAATTCCTTTGGCGAAAATCTTCTGCATTGATAAACGAATCGATTCAGATATATGTATAAAGAATATATTTTACATAAGATTGATAGAGTTAATAACAACTAAATCTATGAGGAAGCAAAATGTTCATAAATGAAAATAATTATTCACTAGTTTTATTTTTTAATGCGAAAATCCAGAATTTACATTTTTGAAAATTTGACAGGGTTCCGGAAACTTTTTTTGAATCTTTTATTTTGCATTCGATTCCCCAGAAAAAAGCACCCCAATTTGAGTATTATAACGTTTTGGACACTCGTCTCCAACTATTAGAAACTTAACAAAGAATTCACTCATTTTTATATTTTTTTTAATGCCGAAAATCAAGGTTCCCATTTTTGCATATTTGACTGTGTTCCTGAAACTTTTTTTGGATTTTTCTTTTTGCATTCGATTCGGCATAAAAAATACAAATTCAAAAGTACCCTCCAAACACTACACTCGTTACGATCAATTAGAACTGTAGCAAAATCTGTACCGTAAATTGTCATTTTAAAAAACCGAAATCGTGCTTTCCGCTATTGCCAATTTAAATGTGTTCCGGAAATTTTTCTTGAATTATTCTTTATGCATTGGATTCCCCAGAAAAAAGCACCCCAATTTGAGTATTATAACGTTTTTGACACTCGTCTGGATCAATTAGAATTTTAAAAAATTGTGTAGCTGTGATTATGAATTTTTTATTACAAAAAGAAAAGTTTCACATTTTTGCAAATTTGACTGTGTTCCTGAAATTTTTATAGAATTTTTCTTTTTGCATTCGATTCGGGATAGAAAAATACAAACCCTAAGGTATTTAACAAACACTACACTTCTCTGGATCAATTGGCACTTTACCAAAATGTATACATAAAATTTGATTTTTTTTAAAAAAAAGTCATATTTCACATTTTTGACAATTTTAATCTGTTCCGGAAATTTTTCTTGAATTATTGTTTTTGCATTGGATTTCCCAGAAAAAAGCACCCCTGTTTGAGTATTATAACATTTTTGACACTCGTCTGGATCATTTAGAATTTTAAAAAATTGTGTAGTTGGGATTATGAAATTTTTATTTCAAAAATCATGTTTCACATTTTTGCAAATTTGACTGTGTTCCTGAAATTTTTATGGAATTTTTCTTTTTGCATTCGATTCGGAATAAGAAAATACAAACTCTAAGGTATTTTACAAACACTACACTTCTCTGGATCAATTAGCACTTTACCAATTTTTAAAAAAAATCATATTTCACATTTTTGAAAATTTGTCTGTGTTCCTGTAACTTTTTTGGAAATTTTCTTTTTGCATTCGATTCGGCATAAAAAATACAAATTTTTAAATGTTTTACAAACACTACACTTCTTATCTACGATTAAAACTTTAGCCAAATGTATACAGCAATTTAAATTCTTTTATAAAAAAATTAAGTTTCTCTTTTTTGAAAATTTGTCTGTGTTCCTGAAACATTTTTGGAAATTTTCTTTTTGCATTCGATTCGGCATAAAAGAATACACATTTTAAAATATTTTACAAACACTGCACTTCTCAGGAACAATTAAGACTTTAACGAAATGTATACGGCAATTTATATTTTGTAATAGAAAAATCATCTTTCACATTTTTGAAAATTTGACGGTGTTACTGAAACTTTTTTGGAATTTTTCTTTTTGCATTCGATTCGGCTTAAAAAAGTACAAATTTTAAAGTATATTACAAATACTACACTTTTCAGGAACAATTAAAACTTTATCGAAATGTATACAGTAATTTAAATTTTTTTATAAAAAAATCATGTTTTACTTTTTTGAAAATTTGTCTGTGTTCCTGTAATTTTTTTGGAAACTTTCTTATTGCATTTGATTTGCATAAGAAATACAAATTATAAAATATTTTCCAAACCCTGCACTTCTCAGAAACAATTAAAGCATTAACGAAATAGATTTAGAATTCTGATCCCACTGTTTGGTGTTAATATTTTTTTTAGGAAAAAGTCTGGGCTTTCGATTAAGATTAAAAAAATTAAAAAAAAATCGGGTCGCTCTTTAGGAAAAACTCAAATTTGTTTTTGTTACTAGTTTGCAACGTCAAATAATTTTTTTAAACAAAAATGCATTTGACCAATCGAAAGAACAGCAAAAGATCTATCGAAACTGATAAAGTAAGTTTATTAATATTGGAACAGTAAAACATCGTGAAAGTCATCGGTGTCATTCAAAAAGTCAAAAACTTAAACCCCTCTTCCGCCTCAAATATTTACCCTATATTAAAAATTTTTGCCACATTAACTATCGTCATATAGGACAACAATCTGTCAAAGTTTGAATCGGATTGAAGAGCTTAGCTTTTTAAACCGGAGACACTTCAGAAAAAGTCACCCAAATGTCTGTTGAAACAAATAATTTATGTGTCAGTCGATTGCTTTTCTTCTGATAATCTACTCTATTTTAAAAAAATGTAGACTTTACACAGATCAGTCAATCCATTTTTAATACAAAAAATGGTTTCAAAGGGATATTAAGAATTTTAAATGTCAAAAATATTGAAAAACTCTAATTTAATCATTCAATTTTTCATAAATTATAGACTTTATATAGGTCAATGGATTAGTTTTATAATGCAAAAAAATTTTGCTAAAAGAACTGTCATTAAAAAATCAAAAATTTTAAAAGTTATATTAAAAAAATGAAATTTTAAAAGTGAAAATTAATAGAAAATTTATAAATTTTGATTCGGAGTGATCGATATTTTACCATCTATATTAATTAATAGAAAATTGTAATTTACTCTATCAATTACTTGTCAAATATAGACTTTATATAGATCAATCGATTCGTCTCGACAGAAATAATACGATTGTTTCATTGATGAATTTAATTTTTTATTAGGGAGAAAATTCACTCTAAAAAACATATTTGTTTAAGAATAAACGATCTCAAAAATTTTTGATTGAGTTTTTCTAGAAATCCCTGTGTCCATTTCTATATTTTTATGAGTATAATAGCTGTACCAAACTTCATTAACATCGGTCAAAGCATTCTCAAGATAGAGAGTCCACAAAAAACGACCACACAGATACACACATACACACACAAGCAGATAAACAAACACATACATCTGGACATTGGCTTTAAACTTCGTATATATGTGACGCGCCAGGGTGAAAGGGACCTTCGCTTTAAAATTTTTTTTTTTGAGTTTTTGATGTCAATTGACAGTTTTTGAGTTGCTCTTCCAGATACAAAAATTAAAAACAAATTATATCAATTATTTTTTGTGTTAATAATGGCCAAACACGGCGCCACTAATCAAGCGCCTACTTACAAGTTTTACTTTAAACGTCAATCCCGTAAAATTA
>WNHD01008348.1:0-10779 GCA_011057455.1 Ganaspis sp. Gsp50
GCACAAAATATATTTGACAAAGTAAGAAAAGTAGGAGACCGACTCAGGTTGACGAGTAACGGTGAACGACCAAATGCAAATTAATATTATAGAAGGATGTTAGCGATAGAAAAATTCGTTACAAAATTAAGCTATATAAATTAATAGATTTTTTACTGAGACAGATTTAGAGACGCAGACAGTGTACATAATTAGTAGAAAAGCACTATGTAAGTCAGATTTAGAGAGACCATCATTAACCTAAGAGTCGAGCTTTTTATACTCTCCGGATTTGGAATTTTTATAAGAAAGTAACAAAATAAGTTTTATAAATAATTTTCGTTTATAAAAAAATACTGCAGTTTTGTTATTATAATATGTACGATGATTATGATTACATAATTTTGATTATGATTATACATTGGGTGGAATTACTGTAGTAATGTAATTACCAATTTCAAAAGAGAGAAATTTTCCTCCGTGCATCTAATTTTAGGTGAAAATGTGTAGCGATTGTTGTTAGTAGCTATCCGTTACAAAAATATGAAAAGATGAATGTTTGGATGGATGGATGAGCGAGAAGAAGAGATGAGCAGGCTTGTTTAATCGAACGATACTGCCGACTCTCGTGACTCGTCTGGTTGATGAAGAATCATTGAGCGCCCGAGTGGTCAAAGCTCGAACGCTAGCCTTGCGTTGGTATGACGTTGTTCTTCTCATCTCCGATTGGCTCGTCTCTGTCAAGCTTCAATGAACGAGCTGCCCCATAATTATAAAAAAAAAACACACAAAAAACAAGCAACTCGGGTTTTCAGACTCTACTGCCCTTTTCGTTTCTCTCCCTCGCTTTCTCGTTTAATTTTCAATCATCTGCATACTGTTTCTTAAATATGCCGCCTTTAGACGACACCTCGCTTTCCTGGAATTATAATCTTATTAGAAAGGCAAATAACCCAGTTGAGAGGTTTATTTTGTTACTTTTTAGCGTTTATCGAATTTACTTAACTTCATTCTGTTGGTCTAGAATTCCAGAAAAGTTTTCTCAGTGTTAAAAATTAGTTTATACATCCCAGCTAAATTGCTGAAAGCCAACTTTCTTCGTTTTAATTGTCAGTTCATTTTGTACATAATTTTGTATAGGAAGTTGGTTAAACGGTGTTGAGATTTTAGAATTTACGTTTTGTCGGATAGTGTTATAGGGAAAGTGTTAGTGGGATAGTGTTCTGTGAGAAAGACAAAAGTTTTAACGAACAAGTGCAGTTTAGTCACGTTCTCATCTAGTGTTAATTACTAATCATTTCTATTCAAGTTTTTATAGCGAATTTTAGCAAAGTTTTTATGCCAAAGATAACAGTTTTTATATACCAAAGATAGCACTTTTTATACCAGAGTCGTTAACATTTCTTGCAAAGTTATAGAAGTTCTTATACGGCAAATAAAACTATAAAAAGTTGACGCAAAAAAGTCTCACCTGGAACAGAGAAAGTTTTTCCGTCAATAACTAAAATCTTCTTTTATTAATAACATACAGTTATTAATAATACATACATACTTACATTAATACATACATACATACATACATACATACTTTTAACCAAATTACGTATGTCCAATATTTTAATTGAAATAAGATTAAGTTATTAATCATTATTAACTACTTAATTAATTAACATTTAAATTACGTAAATTAAACTTTACTGGTACAATTTCATATATAACGTATTGCACAAACTTGTATTTTACAGAATGTAAGGATAAAAATTTCCTTTCTTGCCTATTCAAAATAGCTTTCAAGATTTTGTTTTGAATTCTTTTGATTGTCATATATTTTTGAGCAACAAAATCGAACATTTTTTAAAACTAGTTTTTGATTTGGTATATGATGAAGCTGATTAACTTACGAGATATAAGTTATTTTATTGTGATATACAATTTAGAATTTGCAATTCGCAGTTTGGATTGAATCGTGGATTGTTGATGACATGATGCCAATTAAGTGCTTGACATAGAGATTTAAATTAACGTTACTATTTCCCAGTTGGGCATTTAAATGACGGCGCTGTTACATACACATGCACTCGGGTTATCTCTTGCTGGCTTTTCAGCTAACACCGCGTTAATATGTGAGATCCTTTACACCGAGACAAAAAACGATAAAACACAATAGGCTGAAGAGTGTAAAAGAGAGATGAAAAAGAATGAAAAAGCGTTGACTAATCCAGTTAATTAAAAAGCGCTCGAATTTTTATAAAAGTTGTTGCATTAAAATGGCTTTAAATATTTAAAAAAGGATTATGCATTTCAGATCCGTTAAAATCTGTCGTTCTCTCTAAAATAGATTAAACTGACTCATTTTTCTGGTTATATTATTTGAACTTCTTTTTATATTTTTTTCAACCAATTGAAATAGCGTTGATTAACTGATTAGCCTATTAATTGATAATTTGGTGATTAACCTGTTAATTGATCATTTGTTGATTAACCTATTAATTGATAATTTGTTGATTAACCTATTAATTGATAATTGGTTGATTAACCTATTAATTGATAATTCTTTGATTGACTTATTAATTGAAAATTGTTTGTTTAACCTATATTAACTGAAGTTTATTTACTTACTTTTTTTTTACTGAAAATTCACTAAACAAATTGTTGGATATTGTGACAAACTTTTAATGGACAAATTCATTTGTCTAGAAGCTAGAATTGCGGATAAGCATCATTCAGGCGACATGTAAGTAACGAGGGTACAATGAGCGTCAAGAATTGCGGAATGCAATTAAGCTGATGTCAAGCTAGAAGATGCGTACTGTCAAATTACAAGTTTTCCCAAGGTCTCTCATAGTTCGTCATACTGATTTATTAGCCAGAAATAGGCAGACTTTCTCAGAAAATTCCACAAGCTCCTTTTTCCGCAGACTCTTCCTCATCCGAACGCTAATAATTCAAGATGCTCCACAAAGCCTCTTAAAATGTTTCTTGACATCAATTTTTACCGTGACAGAATTTCGAATCAGAAAAGTTTAATTAATTTTTCTGCAAAGAATAAAAATCATTTGACACACGTTTTAACATTGGAATCAATAAATTTAACATTTTTCTTGTAAATTGAATTGAGGATATGGCTTCTTAAATCGAAATCTATAGAAATTTCGATAATATTGTTTTAAAGTGTATATGCAGTTGTTATAGTGATTATATATCTGGAATTTCAGTTATTTCGATTGGAAAATTGATTGTCGATTATCGTCTCTTTTTAATAGAGCAAGTTCATTAAAATTTTAAAGCTATTTTAATTTTATTGAAGCGTAAATGGAGCTTTTCTAATCGGGTCGGATTTTCCGATTTTACTTGAGCGTAAAAGAAGAAAAAGGAAAAGCATTACGGAATTTTCTACTCTTTGAAACAATGGAAAACGCATGAGTATCTTCTAAGCGATGCAAAAACAATCTCTAAGCGTTATGCATTAATTTTCAATCTTTTATCCTCTCGCGTTTCGAGGAAATGGCACGGAACTACTATGATCGTGCGAAAATGGCACTGTAATTGAAGAAAATGAGTCTAGATGCACATGCATTTTAAAATAATTTCGTGGTCTTGATGGAAAATTGTGGAGAATGGTGTCGAAACGATTACGTAAATAATGTATTGCAATTTATTTCAACTTGAACAAATAATATTTTTCATAAATGTCAATAATTTCAGATGTATTTATTCGTTTGGTTAGATTAATATAGCCTTTAAATCTGAATTTGTAAAATGCCCATTTATTTTAGTAGATTTTTTTACTTATTACTTTTGGTAAAACTTTAACACTTTGATTAAATAATTTAAAGTTTTTTTTGGTAAAAAGTTATTAAAAATCAGTTCAAAACAATTATTTAATTTAATTTAATTTATTAAGTAAACGGGCTACAATCAATTATTAATAATTAATAAATTATTATTAATAAATTATTGTTAAACAATTTTTGCTAATTGAGATTTATAAAATAAGCAAAATTGTCAACTGCAACTATAGTTGCAATGAATTATTATTAGAAGACGAACAATACGTATTGAAATTAAATTTCTTCAATTCAAAATTCAGTTCAAAATCACTAATTCAGACTTAAATTAGTGATTTTGCGTCCTTTATTTTCAAAAGTTTGTAAACACAAAATAATAAAATATCTGTTTTTTGGTGTTTAAATTCCAATTAGACATTGACTAATTGGACTTTTTTTTTTAGTAAAGTTTGAGAAAATAGGGTTTTGAAGTTTTTCTTGTGCTTCAAGCAGTTTAGAATAGATGGAGGTACACCTGGGTTTCTGCATAATGAAGAAAAGTAAACGAAAATATGAAAACCAGAAAGCCGCAAAAGTGTAAAAGACACAGAGAAAGGCAAGTTAAAAGGAGGCTACAAATGAACACAAGAGTTTTGCATTTGAAGAAAATTACCAAAGCCTCGCGAATGCAGCTATTGCCAAAGTTGCATGACCTACTCATACTAGGAAATCACATTTTGTGAAAAGCTCATTGTACCCTCCTTTCTGTAACTGCTATTCAAAGTGCAATAATAAGGGTTCTAACCCTGAAAAAAATTTATTCTAATTTTCAGGATATATTCTTGGCGCGTATTTAAGAATATTTCCGATGCAATTTATTCTTAAATTTAGAATAAAATATACTTCAAATGAGAATATATCCTTATTTTACGAATATATTCTCAATGCTAAGAAAATATTCTTAGCTTCAGAATATATTCTCATTTTAAGTATATTTTATTCTAAATTGAAGAATAAATTGCATAAGTACACGCCAAGAATATATCCTTAAAATTAGAATACAATTTTTTCAGTAGATATAAAAAACTAGGAATTTATTTAACTGTACTGGAATGCACTTATGTCTTACGTTTATAACAACAATTACAAAATCGTAAAAGAAATAAGGCAAAAAACAAGGATCCAACAAGTCAGAAAAGTCGGGGAAAGTAAAGGATTTTCATACAAATGTCTCTGGCAAAAATTCAAGAAATTGAAGCATCAGAAATTTAAAAAAAAATATTTCCATTCGATCCCTCAGAAAAAAAGACACAATTTGAATATAATAACGTTTTTGCCGCTTGCCTTGATCATTAAAATTTTAGAAAATTGTCTAATTTTCAATTTGCATATTGCTAAATATTTCATTAGGTTTTTACAAATTTCAAGGTGTCCCTGAAATTATGTTTTGAATTCTGTTTTTTCCATTTGATTCCCAAGAAAATAGCACCCCAATTTGAATATATAATAACGTTTTTGACACTTGCCTGGATGAATTAGAATTTTTAAAAATTGTGTAGGTCTCAATATTCATATTTTACAAAAAATTGTTTTATGTTTTTGCAAATTTGTCAGTGTTCCTGAAATTTTTTGTGGATTTTCTATTTTTTATTCCATTCAGTATAAGAAAAGCTAAAAGTGAGTGCTTATTAGAAACACTACACTTCTCTGCATCAATATAAATTTTAACAAAAAGTGTTGATCAACAAACATGTTTTTTTTAAAAAAATCGTGTTTCATGTTTTTGCAAATTTCCCAATGTTCCTGAAATTTTTTGTGGATTTTCTTTTTTTTAATCCATTCAGTATAAGAAAAGTTAAGATTTAATGCTTGTTAGAAACACTACACTTCTCTGCATCAATATAAATTTTTACAAAAAGTGTTCATCAACATTCATGTTTTTTTAAAGAAATCATGTTTCACATTTTTGCAAATTTCCCAGTGTTCCTGAAATTTTTTCTGCAATTTTTTTTTGCATTCGATTCCCCAGAAAAAAGCACCCCAATTCGAGTATTATAACGTTTATGACACTTGTCTGGATCAATTAGAATTTTTGAAAATTTCGTATGCCTGAATTTGCATATTTTTCAAGAATAATCATTTTTCACGTTTTTGCAAATTTAGCAGTGTTCTTGAAATTTTGCTGGTCTTCTGCGTTTTGCATTCAATCCTTTAAAATAAAAGTTAGTTATACACGGAAAGAAAAATCTAAGTTTCATAGTATAAACCGTCTCACGAAATTTTAGCCTGAGTTCAACACTTACCAACAAAGCAAGAAAACATGAAATAAGAGTAAAAATGTCTACTTTATCGGTAAGAGCGAGGCTCAAGCTAGAAACTCGTGAGACGGTTTATACTATAAAACTTAGATTTTTCTTTCCGTATAGGGAAGTCAGGGAAGTCTTTGATTTTTGTAATTATCACTGGAAAAATGTCAAATTCTCACAGTTTAAGGAATTTTTAAGAAAAATAAAAGTTTTGTAAGAAATTTTATTTAATTTGAAATGGATTTTTAATGAATATAATGCTAAAAATGGCAGGGGGAAAGTCAGTGTTACCACCTGCCTGGTTCATGTTTAATGCGGTTCAAATTGAGTGGCACACGTTACTCAAATTTATCCCAGATATTTTTTGTGTGAATTTGAAGTTCTTAATGTTCTCAAATGAATAAAATTTGTATCGTTTTATTCTTTAGTATGCGAGTTCATTAAAGAATCTCAATTTACGTATCAAATGTTAATTTCCACATTATTATCATTGAAAGACAGTTTTATATTTTGTTGTTATAAATGTCAATTGTTGAGATATTTAAAAGTAAATGAAAGAATTCGTTTAAATGTACGTTTAGAACTTTAACATAATTATTTATTTAAATATTTCAGAATATATTTGTACAGAGTTAATCTCTTATATTTCGTTGTAGATTCAATTTTTTCACGCAGACGGTTTTTACGTTGATAAAATATCTAAAAAATGATACATTCAAGAAAGAATGGTGGTTGTAGAGGAGAGCTTTTAACATTTTGAGTAAAGGGCGCTGTAGCAGAGCTCTAACTATTGTCCTTTGTCTCGATATATGAGTTTGCATCATGAACACGTAGAAGTGGCAGAATGCCTTTTAGAAATCAGACAGGCAGACAAAATAGTAATATGGAGGAAGCAGATCGAGTTTCGTAGGCGCAAGATGGGAGTCAAGGAAAGTGTAGTGTCAGCAAGACAATGCACCAGACAGCCGGGTCAGACAATAAGATTTTTTTTATATACATATATCTAAATACTGAAAGTCTCAAGTAAGCAATCTTTGCGCAATTTCTTCTTAAAAAACTTTCCTTGGTTCGTATTACTTTAAAACCGCATCATTTTTATTTTCTCGTATGCTTCATTTCTTGTTCCTGTTCCTCATTTTTTGTTCATTTCCCTCTTTTTTTCTTTATTTCCCTCTTTTTTTTTTGTTTAATTTCTACATACTTTGTCCAATATCTTCAAATTATGTTTATTTTCCTGATAATTTCTTCTTTCTCATATTTTTTTCATGCCGTTATAAATTTTGTAACTTCTTCTCTTTTTTCTTGTTCATTTTCGTTATAAATTTTGTTCATTCCTCTCCTTTTTCTGGTTCATTTTCTTCATTTTTGGTTGCTGTTTTTTCCCTTTATAAATGAGTGCGTTGCAAGCGGAAGAAAATCTTGACATTTTAAATTCTCCTGTTGTGGATTTTTTACTTGAAGGTTTTATGTCTGAGGCGAGGTATTTTTAAGAAAACTTTACTCGATACACTCTCCTGGAGGGACGTGAATGAAATTATCGAGTTACGTACTCAAGAGGGCTAGTTTTTTCTTCAGACTCTTTGTTTCCAAGCCAGACGTACCTACCCCAACCTTTCATTCCTTTCGTTCTCTCAATTTCCTCTTCTACCCTCTTTTCCATCCCCATGACGACTTGTGCATTTTTATGCATTATTAGTGCGCTTCGAATAACAGGTGTTACGGCAGTTATTTGCGTGCACTCGTGCTCGAATGAAATATTTGTTGGTCTCGAAAGGAACATTTCAAACGCGACAGTTACATTAAAAAATTTCCTTCTTCCTACATTGTAATCTCACCCTTAAACTGATAAAATGTCGAGTATTCCCTTTTCTTTTGAACCGGGGAAATACTTTAAATGCGATGCTATAACATTCAGGAAATTTTTGTTCTTTCATATTTTTGACCTAAAATAACTGTGTGTGATAAAAATGGATAAAATATTTCTGTGTAAAATTTGTAATAATTGTAATAATTGTAATAATCATGGTAATAATTTAAAAATCAAAATTATTTCAAATTATTTTGACCAAACCCGTGTAGAAAAATTTCGTGGCGCTAGCTAGCAGCGCGAGATTTATGCAAAATTACTATGTATCTAGCGCTGCTAGCTAGCGCCACGAAATTTTTCTACACGGGAAATTTTAATTTTAATTTTTAGTATTTTGTAAATGAAACAAACGTTTCAAACTTTAGTATACTTTTTTGCGAAAATACACTTACAATTTTTTTTCATTGATTGATATCTTTTCGTCCATCCAGTGTATTAATAATCTCTTTAGGAGTAAAATCAGCTCTTCCGAAGGAAATTGAAATTACATATTTTTTTCTATCACAATTGCCCCCTTTTCGGTCCTCGTTATTCCGTCGTCATGATTTGGTTTGTTCTTTTCATTTTCAGATTATAGTAGTTTTTGAAATCTCATTATTTTTGTCCCGCAGGTGAAGTTTGAAAGTTGGAATGAGATAATGAAATCGATTTTGAAAAGTTTGGTTTTTTCGATGAATATTGTGGATGCGAGTATCTGGCATTTGTGTAGTTACACGAACAAGGGCTGCCGGATGCCATCCAGCGAGTTCGGCTCGAATATTTCATAATTAACGTAATATTTTATCGTCCTTTCTCAGCAAAAGCCAACTGCCGTCCAAACCACTTTCATGAACATTCCAGTCTTGACGGTTTTCATAATATGCTAAAAACAAATTAACGAGGAAATTGCAAAAATTGCTCATGATAAAAACACAAATTCCACACGGTATTTAATTACAAAATGATTCACAAAGAACAAAGATTTTCTTCAATCAAACAATATGTGTATTAACCTTATGGAATAATGTCAACAATGTGTGCAATGAAATATTAATTAGTCTCATTTTATTCAAACTAATAATTCCCTAGTAAATGCATAATTTTCTAATAATTTACAAATTAATAATTAGTATATAGAATACATGAGTTTTTCTTTGTTGCACTTTTGCTATTAAAAGCTTTAGTTAATTGTGATTAAAAACCGTAATTGATAAAACAGACTAGCTGATTCAATCAGTGAAAATTTGACTGAAAAATAGTGGAATATGACAGTTTTGTAGTGAAATTTTCATTAATTGATTCAGTAACCAAATTCTGGCTATTTCAGCATCAGTCAAATTTGACTGATTCAGATTAAGAGAGTAAGGATAGTGGACTAAGTTTCACTTTTCGATTCAACGTTAATCAGTTTGGTGATTGGTCGATTAATCGATCAACTCTTTAATAGAATAAGTGGCACTAATTTTTTGTACGTTCTATTCCAATAAGTTTTCACTAATTTATTCTTAGAAAGCGCAAATGTTGGAATTAGTCTAGCTTGACATGGTGTCAAAAAGAAGTCATTTAACCTAAATCTGAAAGAATTCTTTCAACAGAAAGACAAGTCTGCTAATTCAATTTAGTGATAAGCCAAAAGGACATCGAGTGGTATATTGTGGTCAGGGCAGGGGACATTGTAATCTAGAAGCCCTCTTCTTTTGTCACGTCTATCGCCGCCCCTTTCGTGTTTCATGTCGCCCGATAATAAAAAAAGTCATGAACTTTCTTCCAGTATGTCGTCAGTGTACGGTTGTGGGTCCACTGGTTCTGTCAGGACGGTAATTGTTTTCGGTTGTGATTTATTGTGCCCAGTTTGTGAGCACGCGAAAGATTTTATAAAGTAATGTGCAACACTGCATAGGATGTGTCGAGGTAAAGATAGCGAGGAACACTCATTTTATCAACGTCCAATCCAACGTTATTAATTACCCAAAAACTGTCTTCTATCTCTGATTTTAACCCCTCATATCTTCATTCTTTACAAAAGATTCCGCTTTGATTATTTGATACAGAAACGTTAATAATTATCTCTAGCTTAATTAGCGTTGCTTCCTGCTACGGATTTTTTGTTATACTACTTTTTTTTCCTTTTTAATTTAATGCTGAGAGGGAGAAATTTCATTGGTAAGAGAGACTGGAGAGCTAACGAGACTATAATCGATGATTTAGCATCCCGCGGCTTAATCACGCGTACCAGAGATAAGCCAGGCAGCTCGCTTTCTTATCGCGTTGAAAGGACAAAATCTTCCAACATCATCCGAGAGCGTCCTTCCGCTCCAGCGAATTTTCCCCTTTCACTTCTCTGGCTTGTTATAATCGACCCAGGAAAGGTGGGTAGGCTGTTGATATACTCCATGGTTTACTATACGTTTACGCAACGTTCCCCGCGAACAATGTGCATTCAGAGCGCCTACGCTCGCCCATAAATGCAACGATTGTACTGAATGAACTGTCGATTATTTTACTTTCGTCTGCGCCTTGTCTTTCCGCCTTATCTCTCACTCTTGCCTTGAAAATTCAGCAAAAATCCACTCCTAGAAAGCAAATCCTCCTGTTTGTCGTGATAATTTCATCATACATGTGCCAAGATTTATCTGTTAATTGTCAATGTTGATTTTTAAAAAAACGCCAAAACTGCAAAATTTTGGTTGTTTTAGTATTATTATTCTCGATCCAAAGTAGGTACTTTGAACCATTTTATTTACTTACGGCGTATTTATATTTTTTGAACATATTTTTATAAATTTTGCTTCCTTATAGAGGAAGCATTGTAATGGTGACAATTTTCGATTTTCTAAAAATAGTCTAAATCAACTCAATTTCATCCAAAAAGCATAAATAC